>PVKS010003110.1:0-108242 GCA_004027875.1 Aplodontia rufa
CCTGCTCTTTCTACAACATTTTACATAAAATTTTAAATTTCTAAGATAATATCCTTTACAGTCTAAGACAAAGATTTTCATTTAAGACCAAAGTTTAAAAAGAAAGAAAGAAACTTTTATCTTCAAAATTCTGCAGTGGGAAATTTACAAGGTAGTGGACATTAATCTTGCTTCTCTTTGATCAATGGTTTTTGGTTTTGTTTTTGTTTTGCATTACAATAGCTTATGAGGATGCAAATAATCAGAAAATAAAGCTGATCACTCATAACTGTATGTCGGCTTTTTTGAAGATTCCTCCAATTTTCACAAGAACACATTCAGAGTAGTATGATTGCCTTGAGTTAAATGCCTGTTTTGCTTAAAAGCCTTAACATATTTTAAGCAGCAGATTTAATGTTTAGCTGTGATTTTGTTTTCTCTTAAGGCAATTTATCTCATGAATCAAGGGCTTCTCCCATCTGTGACTGCACTTTTCATATCCAAATTTATTCATGTATGTAATTCCCAATTATTCAAAAAATACTTTGTTCAGACCCATGTTTGCAGGCCGCCCTGAGAGTCTCATTATAAAGGGAGGTCCAGTTGGTCATTGTTACACCCTTTGGCAACAGCTCTGTCAAAAGATGGTTCTTTCATAAGTATACCAACCAGGAAGACAGATGAAGGGTCATTTACCGCAAGGAAGTAGCCCATACTGGCAACAAGGGTTTGTTGCTAGTATTTTCCCAGTGTTACTCTGTGTGAAAGCTAGAAAGTGTATGTGTTTCCCATAGGGCAGATAGTGTCTGGATAAATCAATATAGAATGGTAGTCAAACATAATAGGCATCTCAATCTACATTCAGCTGAGTCCCTTCAACACAGAAATTGGTTATAATCCTTGTGATTGTAAAATAGTAATAATAATTAATTATAATAAACTTTAGAAAGTCTTTATTGAATGATCATCATTTTTTTTTCAGGGCTGAGCACTGAACTTGGGGCCTTGCACATGCTAGGCAAGCACTCTGCCACTGAGCTAAATCCCCAACTCGTGATCATCATTTTTTTAAGAGAGGGAGAGTGAGAGAACCGGGCAGGCGCTGTAACCGCCAAGCCACCACTCCAGCCCCAGAATGATCATTATTAATTATCGAACTGTGACATTTGTCTCTTAAATCTCTTGTTTCGTTCAATTTTTTGTATGTCGTTTTGTTTTCAAGGAACTAGAAAATGAAAATGTTCTTAAGTTTCTCTGAATATATGTAATGAGGAACTATTTTAGGTTATGTCCTTCTGAGGGTTGAAAAATAATTTCCCTAGGGCACTTTTATGCAACTTCTTTTGATAATTTCATTTTAATTGGGAGAAGAAAGACAAAGTTTACACAGGCTTAGTAAAGAATATATGAAGGACCAGACCTTAGAAGGCAGCTCTTAGGAGGCAGCTGAGAGGGCTGTGGCTCAGCTGCCCAGGTAGTGAACTACATCATCTGCCATACCAATCTGTATTACTTCACCCAGAGGGAGAAGTTGTATTAAAGCTGTTGAGATAAGGCCAATGAATAGAAATTGTAAGGACAGGGCTCAGATTCAGAGACCATAACTTGATGAGATTTTGGCATTTTTTTACTGCCTAATGTAAACCCTAAGAATCAGTTGGTTGACTAGAATTGACTATCAGAGAAAACTATGCCCCTTATAAATAGGGACTTATAATTGTGAAAGGCCTAAAGCAGTCCTCAGAGCCTCTGAACACATAAGAATTCTTTCCAGGTACTGGAGCAGTAGCTCGGCGGTTATGGCACTTGCCTGGCAGGCACAAGTACACGGGTTCAAACCCCAGCAACCCACATACACAACTAAGTGTCAGAACAGCGAGGGCCATGTGAAAAACTCAATAAAAATTGATTCTCTCTCTCTGTCACTGTCCTTCTCTCTTAAAAAAAAAATTCTTTCCAATATTGATTTCAACAGAAAAACAAAGCAACAACAATAAAAAAACTGTTACTTTTGAATTTTAGATTCATTTAGGACTGAAATCATGAAATTTACATTACATTTGGTTTATATGGATCCTTTTGCAATTTTAGATGTTTAACTAGATCCTTCTGTTAGTCACAGCAGATATCCTGTGGCCATGGAGGATTAGGGACAAGAAAGTCATTCCATTAGGTAGAACTATTCCAGCCAGATTACTAACCAAGAAAATAATTGTCCCACCACTGGGGAAAGGAGTCTTTATAAACACGGCCCAACAGGAAGCGGCTTATGTTCTAGACTGACAATTACCACTTCCGGTTATTTTTCCCCTTCACCTTGCATTAGTGTGAATTTATATCAGAGTGTCTGGCTTTCTTTCTGCTGCAGTGTATGGTGCATGTTGGGGTAGGTAAATTTGTAATTTAGCCATAGGCTGTTAGCTCATGATGAGCCACAACCAGGGAGGAAGCTAAATCATGTGTAGGAATGATGTATGTCTTTGGGAATGTTTCCCACTGGAGAAAGAGTGGCATTGTTTCAGTTGAGCATGATTCTATTGAATTTTACTAAACTAAAACACTTTTAAAATTAATTATGAAAAGAAAGGTATATGCTTATCCCTGCATGTTTCAAAGAATAAATTATATCAGCATTTTGCTGTTGTTGTTCCGCAATGATTCCCTGTAGATTTCCAGTATCACCCCCTACACACACACCCCTGGTCACAGAGATCAGCATGTGACACAGGCCTAGTCTAAGAGAAAAATTTCATCCTTTTGGATGTGATTTTTTGGGGAACTCAAATCTAACCAAATGGAATAATTAGTCAGACTTTACTACCTGAAGTTAGGAGGAAAAAATGTCTAATCTTTGAGTCCCAAGGCATGAAAATGGGAATCAGTAATTGCTGGTCGCCGCTATTCCTCCTTCTCCCCCACCCCACCCCCAAGACACCTGTCTAGTAGGAGAATGAGGACAACACAAAGAGATTGGGAGTCAAAAAAGGGAGAGAGGCCTGATGACTTCATCAGGGTTTCCATGTCCAGACGTAGACTTCGCAGTTAGCAGAGATAATAAAGCACTTTTATACTGAACTAGTTTGAGAGAGGTTTTTACTGCTTGCATTAGAAAAAGACCTGACTTGATCTGGAAAGGTGGCTCAGCGGCGCTTGCCTGGGATGGGTGAAGACCCAGGTTCAAACCCCAGCACTACATGTACAACTAAGTGTCAAAGCAACAAAAACCAGATGAAAAACTGAATAAAAATGACTCATTCTCTCTCTCTCTCTCTCTCTCTCTCTCTCTCTGTCCCTCTCTCTTTAAAGAAAAAAAAGTGATTTTTTTTTCCAGGACTGGGGACCTAACTCCAGGCCTTGCATGAAAAAAAGTGAATTTTTAAATAATCAGATATTCCTTAAGTCAAAACTAACATGCCAAAAATAATCCACAGCAAAATAGAACAAAATGTTGAGGAAAGACACTCTACAGTCAAGGAGAAATGGCCTCTGATGAAATGGCTTAGAAATGAGACTTTCAAAGATAAAAGTCTCAATTAAATTCTATACCACACGCCATCACCGTCTTCCCAAATATAATCACATACTCTAGAGAACTTAGTGTTCAGTTTCTACAGAACCCATTACCAAATTATAAATTTATTAGATGTATTACATAAATTAACTCATTTAGCTTTTATAAGAGTTCCTCAAATAAATTCTGTATTAACCACATTTTATAAAGAGGAAACTGAGGCACAGGAAGTATAAGCTGCTCAAGATCACATGGCTAGTAAGTGGTCAAACCCAGTCTAAAACCTAGGCGGATTGGTTCCCAAGCCGGTGTATTGAACCACTACTGTTAAATGTCTTGTTTTAAAGAATGGTTTTACCACAAAGTCACAGAATAATAGCAACCATGCAGGCAGGCCAGTAGAGGACATCTTGGGTTCATTTGAAGTCTTTTGTTATTTTTTCCCCCAGGAATTCTTTCACTCCAGCCAACCTTGATTTCTCTCATTTCCAATTCCCTTATTCTTAATGCAAATATAGAACTATTTAGCATTTAAATTTTTAAACTTTTTTTTTAAGAGAGAGAGAGGGACAATGAGAGAGAGAAGGAGAGAATCAATTTTATTTAGTTTTTCATATGGCTTTCATTGCTCCAACACTTCATTGTGTACGTGGTGCTGGGGTTCAAATGTCCTCACACCCTAGTACCACATACACAACTAAGTGTCAGAAAAACTAAAACCAGATTTTAAAAGGGGACTGGGGATGTGGCTCAGCACCCCTGGATTCAATCCCCAACACCCAAAATAAGAAGAAAAACGTTTTTTAAAGGATCTGGGGATGTAGCTCTGTGGTAATGTCCCGTTGGATTCAATCCCCAGTACCAAAATAAATAAACTTTTAAAAAAGCAACAACAACAAAAAAAAAAAACCCTGTTACTTTTGAATTTTAGATTCACTTGGGACTGAAATCATGAAATTTACATTTGATTTGTTTGGATCCTTTTGCAATTTGAGATGTTTAACTAGATCCTTCTGTTAGTCACAGCAGATATCCTTTTGTTGATCTGCTTTGCTCAAAATCCACATTTATTTTGCTAATCAAATTGATGTGGGAATGGACCCTTCTTGCAGCTGAGAGCAGTTGTTGAAAGATTTTCCTTTTGAGAAAGCTTCCAACAAGCTCTTTCCTGTTTGACTTTTGTTTGCTTCCCAGAAATGCCCATGTTAGGGCTAAATTACTTTACCCAGATTCCAGTGATTGAAACACCATTCTAATTATCTGTCTATGGTAAATCATAAAACTTGTTTGGAAACCCATTTGTTGAGCTTGTGAGGAAAGCGTAGTTTATCAAGTGCTGCTAAAATAAGTCTGGTTTTTGGAAATGCTGGAGGCTTGATTGCGTTGAATTATAAATTGAGTCATTACTAACTTAACCTCTGGGAGGTTTTCAGTGGATTGTTTTATTCAGCCTTCCTGACTTTGCTGCCCATAGCAACTCTGGCAATGATTCCCCTAGCGGCAGGAAGCAGCTGCCCAGCCTTGCTGCAGAAATTCATGTGGCTACATTTGCCTGCAGAGTTTGGAAAGATCTAAGGTCTTTGGAGACTAGAAATGTGTTTTTTCCTTGTCTTAACTGGCAGTATGAGCCTCTGGCATTTCAAAGTGCAAGTCATTAGTGTCCACCAGGGTGACGTTAATCTGTCTGTGTTTCAGTCTAAGGACATTTTCCAGTTGCTTCTGCCACAATGATCTCTGCCATTTCAGTGCCTCCGATGCCCCCACGTGAATTCAGGAAGCTGTGTAATGCCAGCAGGACTTCACGAAACTCGATTGCTGAACGATCTGCTTTCTCTTTCATCTTTTGAAGTCATCCTTAACGAAGCTCTGAAGCTTATTTAAAAGGTGGGGCTTTTTGTTCAGCATTTTCACATTTGAGATAAGACAAACCCATTGTTGTTAAAAAAAAAAATCCCCCAGTGGAAAGGAGACTCTTTCATTTTTTAATGTGTTGTACAGTCTGAGGAACTTAAGCTGATATTGATCACATTCAGAAAAAAGACATACCAGAAGAGGGAGATGAGAAATTGCCAGAAAGCAAACAAAAATAAGACACATGAATGGCTGGAAGGGGCTTGGGAGGGTCCAGGTGACACTTGAAATGGGTGGGAGGGGTGGGCATTGTCAGGATCCTGTCCCCCTCCATGTTGCTGGAAGCTGCACCTCCTGCAGTCTGCCCTGTGCTTTGGTGAAGAGAGGGGGGATGAGAAGGGAGGGAAGTGGAGGGTGTTCTTTCATCAGATCTTTCCAGGCTCCCCCATGTGATAATGTGACAGGAAGCCAAACCTAACTGAAGAGCTGGTGGGTGATTGTTAAGAGCCTTGGCCTTTTATTTAATCATCAGAAAAACCAAAGCTCATAGATGTTGGTAAAGTGCCAGACTAATTATTCAGATACTGCAAGTGCCTGAGATTGGACCAAGTATTGTCTTATTAGCATGCAGTGTTCAAGCCGGAGTCTGGTTAGAAAAACCACAGAGACTATAGGAAGGGTCGATGGAAAGGGAAGCAGAAGAAAAATAAAACCAGCTTTCCCTATACTGTGTTATGGAATCTCACACTAATAGAATGTTTTCCATCTCCTTATAGGGTAGTCTCCAGTAACGTGCCCTGGCCCAGGCCCTGTTCTGCAACGTGCAAGACAGTTATTTTACCTACTCCTCACATCTGTGCTCATAAACCTGGCCTTCTTTCCTGTAATAACCAGTGTGTCCAAAGCCAAATGGCCTGAGCCATTTACATTCCTATCACCTCCTTCTCTTACCTACTCAAGAACTTAATTTGCTCCTGAAATTCTCTCTTCTTTCTCCTATACATTAGGTTCCCCTTCTTTGCCAAATGAGCCCCATCAGCATGTATTGTCATATTATTTTCTATCTTAAAAAACAAAACAGGCCACGTGCTTGGTGCACAAGTGTAATTCTAGCAACTTGAGAGGCTGAGGCAGGAGGATCATGAGTTCAAAACCAGCCTCAGCAAATTATCAAGGGCATGAGCAACTTAGCAAGACCCTGTCTCAAAATTAAAAAAAAAAAAACTCCAATTAACACGGGGGCTAAATAGGGGGAAACATGGAACCATGGGGAACCCAAAGGGGTAAACCATGGAATGGCATCAGCCTTAGCTTGCTTCTTTGTCATTATACATTTGTTCTTGATTGTTTGATAATGATTCCGTCCTAATTTTAAGACCTTCTTTAACAAATAAGAAAAAATAGGGGGCTGGAGCAGTGGCTGAGCGGTTAGAGCACTTGCCTGGCATGGGCAAGGACCCAGGTTCAAACCCCAGCACCACATACACAACCAAGTGTCAGAGAAACAAAGACCCGATGAAAAAAATAAAATAGGTTCTCTTTCTCCCTCCCTCTCTTTCTTTAAAAAAAAAAAGTATAAAAAAATTTTTTTAAAAGGGGCTGGGGATTGGGATGTGGCTCAGTGGTTAAGTGCCCTTGGTTCAATCCCTGGTACAAAAATAAATAGCAAAATCAAATACCTCTTTGGACTTTACTTTTCCTTCTAGCAACCCTCACCCCAACCACTTTACAAGAAAATTCCTGAGAAAGGTTTTCTAAGCTTCCATTCACTTTTTTTTTGGTACTGGGGATTAAACCCAGTGGTGCCTTACTTCTCCGCTGAGGTCCAGTCTCCAATCCCCACCTGCATGGTGAATAAGCCTCACACATCTAAAGCAGAGTTCTTCATTTCCTCCTCTCTCTGACTTAGCTCTCTCTAACTTTCCTCCTCACTCTTCCCCGTCTTGTTCACAGCTTTTCCACTCTCCCAATTGCTCCAAGCAAAAGCCTAAAAGCCATAAGTTTTTCCTCTATTCTCTCAACATGAGGCATCCAATCCTTTAATCTGTCGATTCTGTCACGAAAGTAATGCACTTCCAACCACCTCTCACCATCCCAATCATCACGTCCCACCACTGTCTACTTTCACCCGGACCACAGGAAACACCCTCCTAATTATTCAACTGCACTCTATTTTCCTCACAGCAAACAATGTCACATTTTTTTAAAAGAGAGAGAGAGAGAGAGAGAGAGAGAATCAATTTTATTTAGTTTTTTTCATGTGGCTTTCATTGCTCCAACACTTCATTGTGTACGTGGTGCTGGGATTCGAACTCGTGTCCTTGCACATGCCAGGCGAGTGATGCAACCACTGAGCACCGCTCCAGAACCCAATGTCACATTTTAAAAACATAAACCTTATCATTTTATGTCCCTATTCAAAACTCATCATGGCTTTTCCATCACACTTAGGACAAAATTGTGGCTATTGTGGTTGTGTGACATATGTGTCCTACTCATTTCTCCATCCTCACCCACCTGCTGGGTAACAACACTTCCTTTTACTCTCTGTAAACTTCCTGTGGTGTCTCAGGTTGCTTCTCAGATGACATAGCCCCAATTTTCAGTCATAATAGCAGGATAGGATTTACTGAGTTCCAATTTATATGAGCCAGTACATTTATATATAATTTTTTTTAAAGAGAGAGGGACAGTGAGAGACAGAGAGAGAAAGAGAGAATAAATTTTATTTAGTTTTTCATGTGGCCTTTGTTGTTCCAACACTTCATTCTCTGCATGGTGCTGGGGTTCGAACCCGCAGGCTCGCGCATGCAAGGCAAGAGCCATAACCACTGAGCCACTGCTCCAGCCCCTATATATAATTTCTAATGCTCACTGTGACCCCTCAATGTAGATATTACCATCTTCTCTTTACAAATGAGGGAACTGAGGTTCATTGAGGTTAGGCAATTTGTCCAAAGTAGCAGAAGTGGACAGCAGTAGAATTGTGATCTTATTTTCCTTTTTTTTTTTCCCACAGTCCTGGGGATTGAACCTAAGACCTCACACATGCTAAGCAAGTGTTCTGCCACTGAGGTACATCCCTGACTGAGGCAGGGTGTTTCAGAATTTTAAAGTTAAAACTTTGGGTTTAGGACACTGATTGAGTAGGAATCAGGTGTCCATGTCCATGACAGGGCTGGCCTTGAACTCTCGAATCCTCTTGAGCAGCTAGGATTACAGGTGTGCAGCACCACACCTGGTTGTGATTTTAAATCTAAACTCTTCCCATCCCATTGTGACCAGGATAACCCAGTGCTGATTCAATACTTCCAGTGAAAATTTGCTTTTGGGGGGTGGGCAGGTACTGGATTGATGGCCTGCTGCTGAAGAAATTGATCTGGCATGGAACTCCCCGGCTTTCTGGAAAAGAAGTGAGGAGGAATTCCAGCTTTTCCTGCCTGAGTAATGAGGTCTGTAGGACTGGGGAAACAAGCCTCCGTGAACGTAAACGTGAATGTGAATGGCTGCAATAAAGGCTCTCTTTTGTCTCCAAATGCTAATAGTTCTGGATTCAAAATCTTTTCTCTTTTTGACTGGACCCAGATAGAATAAAACAAGAAACTTACAGCATATAATTTGGCATTTTACTGGTATGGTAGGCTCACAAAAATTTTGTTCTCCCTGACAGGGCTCGGATAATTCTATCAAAATAAATCTCTGAAGGAAAAAAAAAAAGCTTTCTTTTAAAGACTATGAGAAGCCTTTTCAAGAACAAAAATAACACTTAAAACTGATATTCTGTGTATCTTTTTTTCTTCTCTTTTTCAGAAGAAATTCTGCCCTTTCTGATAATAGAAAATAAAGAATGTCAAGGGAAAAGTGTCAAATTTTGGCATGCTATGAAGAATGGGAATTTCTTCTACCAGCGCACTTTGAATTTTAAGGCTTTGGGGCACTGATTGTGGAGGAATCAGGTTTCCATGTCTACATGTGTCCTTTGCCAGGGCCCAGGTCTTTGAAAGGATTCACAGTGCTCTACACTCATTCATTAGATCTGGACTAGGAACAAAACCGTTATGAGAGCCAAGACTTTCAACATCTCCAACTGGTCTTCATTATATTTTCTCTGTGAGGCTTTGTGCACATGTCTCTGTCCAAATCGCTTGATCAGAAATGTTTTTCTTGCAGATGGATCACACGGTAAGTCCGAGTAGACAACTCTGAGTTCTATATGCATTTCACAAAAGCCCGTGTACTGTGTGCTCTACGTTGTCCTAGATGGTGCAGAGGCTGCAATGGTGACGACCAAGAGAGCAAAACACATTTATGTATTTATTTTTCATTAGTTCTGGGGAGTGAACCCAGTGGTGTTTAATCACTGAGCCACATCCTCAGCCCTTTTTATCTTTTATTTTGAGACAGGTTCTTGCTAATTTGCTTAGGGCCTTGCTAAGTTGCTGAGGCTGGCTTTGAACTTGTGATCCTCCTGCCTCACCCTCCTGAGCCACTGGGATTATAGAAGTGTGCCACCATGCCCAGTGCAAAACACATTTATCAAGAGCCTATTGTATGCCACATAATTTATGCTGCATATATAATTTCATAATTTATAGGGTAAAAACTGTTCTTCATGCTTAAAGAAGAAATCAGGCTTACTCAAAGGCAAGCTAGGAGTAGCTAGAACTAAAATCCAAAAGTATTGGGTATTAAAACATTTGCTTTTTCATTTGTATTATGCACACAAAATTAAAGTTGAAATGCCTTTCCAAATATGCCATGATCCACAAAAATACCAAATTTGGCATTTGTCATTGATACATTCTGAAGAAATTTGGAGAAGAAGAAGAAACAGAAGTATCTGGTTAGCCAAGGAAAGTTTCATGAAGGAGGCAGGGTAGGATCTGGGCCTGAAAACCAAGCTGGGAAAATCACAGCATGTGTGGGTATTTACAGACTGGGAGGCAGAATGGGCTAAAAAATAGGGGAGAAGGACAGTGGCCACTGATGGGGTAAAGAAGCCATTGCTCCTGATGCTGCTGCTGCTGCGTGCTAAAAGGAGCAGAGAATAAGGCTTTGCTGGTGTTAGAACCACTTTGTAGAGCACTTTCAAGCTAGGTAGAGTTATAAATAAAGAGATGTTCTGAAAGGTGATGGGGTGGACTATATATTTGTGTTCCCCCTCCCAAATTTATATGTTGAAATTTAATTCTCAATGTGATGGTATTTGGAAGTAGGCTTTGGAAAGGTGATTAGGCCTTGAGGGCAGAGCCCCAAAAAGGAGATTGGTATACTCATAAGAAAAGACCAGGCTCACCAGTTAAGGTGCTTGCCTGGCATGTGTAAGGATGTGGGCTTGAACCCCAGCACTATGTACACAGCAAAGTGTCGGAGCAACAAAAGCCACATGAAAAATTAAACAAAGTTGATTCGTGCTCTCTCTCTCTCTCTCTCTCTCTGTCTCACTGTGTCCTTCTCTCTCTTTAAGGAAAAAAAGGAAAAGTCTAAAAAGTTAGCTTGCCCAGTTTCCACCATGTGAGGATATTATGAGAAGTCAGCAGTCTGCAGCCCAGAAGCAGGTCCTCATCTGAGTGTGACTGAGCTGGCACCCTAATCTCAAACTTCCAATCTCCAGACCTGTAAGAAATAAATTTTTGTTGTTTTTACACTATCTCAAACTGACCCAAGTGGATAGGACATGTGCATTCCCAAGGGGAAATTTTCATAAATAAATGAAACATGATAGAATTATCAGTGTATGTGAACCCTCTACATCTTTTTGGATGTGTAAATAGTAATCCTTTGTTCTGAAATATAGCACAACGTAGCCTTTAGATAGAAAAGAGAATGCGTACAACTATGACCATTTTAATGCAAGGGCTGGTGGACCTTCAATGCGCCATCACCAGCATACAGTGGTGTGTCAGCACCACGGACAGCGACAGGGCTGCGCCAGGACATTTCCAGGCAGAGCAGTTAATGCTTGATGTGGGTCTGTAACCCCAAACCAGTGGAATGGACACATTCCATGCATTTCAAAGATGAATTTTTTCCACCAAGCTTCCCTTTCTTTTTTCTCTCACTTGGGAGGAGATCCCTACTTGTGCTGTCTGGGAAGAAATGCATACGTATGTACACACGTCAAAACTTTCAGAAAATTAAAATTAATTTTTCTTACAAAGATTAAGGATGCTGAGAAAGGAAATAGGGAAGGTTTTAAATTGGCATTTTTGCCCTTCTGAACTCAACCTTCCCTGAGTGAGTATCAAAACATGGAGCTCAGTTGGCCATGATGTTGAGCTTTGTAAGAGCAGCCAATTCTCCATGCCTGAGTGTACCCCAAGTATACTTTCTGGTGAGGCTCAAGATGTGAAAGGGAAAAAAATGTAACAGATTGGTGGCTTAATTTTGGGAGTGTATTTTGAGATTTTGTTGGTTTGGGGGGGGTTGTTTGATTTTCTTTCTTATTTCTCATTTGCAAACTTCATGAAAAGGCTTAGCTTATAGTTGAACCTAAAGAACATCTCAGGGCTGGAGCCCTGGTAGAATAGTATTCTTTTCTGAAGGAAGTGAAAGGATGGAAAGAGGAGTGTAAATGGACTTAGAATCTATAAAAAGCATCTGCTAGTGCATCTGCTCCTTAAAAGGGGAAAGGGGACAATTCTGTTATGGAGGGCATTAATCAGTTTTGCTGTCATTGGAAACCTTAATACATTGATGATGGGCTACTTTCTGATAATTAGCTTTATATAGATAATGCAGTCTTTGATTTTTCTAAGTCTCTTATATGACATTCCTGGGACATTTCCCTGGTCATTCTCCCTAGGCTGACCTCTTACCAATCAGAAGTTTATGTTTCTCTCATCTACTTCTTTGTCCCAATCAAAACATATGAACCTCCATTCCATAGTTCTCACTGTCCCCTCTGCCTGGCATGCTTCAGGCATTACACACATCTGTCTCTTCCTGATTTTCCCCACCTTTAAAGTCTTCTGTTTAATAGACTTTTCGTTATTGCACCAAATAAGGGTTGCAAGGGTACTTACAATGCATAGCTTTACACAGTAGTCCTTTGCCTTTGGATTTTCTCTCTTGCACCAGAGTGTGAACTCCTTGAGAGCAGTAATTGTGACTTGTGTTGCACATTGGGAAAATTCTATGTATCAGGCTACATCTGCATACCAATTCTCCAATTAGACCTTCAACATAGACAGTGGAGGCTGAGAACTTCTTAGAAGTGAAGGAAGAATGGACAGAATCTGAGTGGATTGCCACCAGTCACCTTCTTCCCCCTGAAATCCCATGAATTCCTTTGTGGCGCAGAGAATATAGTGCTGGCTTCCTCATTTAGTCATCACTGTGGTTTTTGAGGCTCTTGAGATTAACATTACCCTAATGCTTTTCTAAAATGCCACTTGACAACAGTGTACAGGTATTTTACATAACCTCTGTATGCTGAAATTGTCTTCAATAGACGGTAGTGATCAAACTCCAGATCATAATTATATCCCATCAGTGTTTCCATTATAAACTCCTCTCTAGAAGGATTTGTTACTCATTTGTTTAATTTCTATCAGACTTCAGCCTGACATGCAAGTTCTCAGTCCCGCTATAATGTAGGAATCTTTTTCTGCCTCAAAACATACATTTTAATAAGTACAGCAATTCTGTATATGGAATACTGTTTCCCTGCTGGGGAAGCCAACTCAACTCACACTGAATTCTCATATTTTATCATTTTACCTTCCAGGAACAACTCATGGTCCAGGTTGGGGCACTGCTCAGGATCCCCTGTGAGCCATCATGTGGGTTGGTGTCATCCCTGAACTCAGAGGACTTAAGGGCTCTCAGGCTTACCCTGAGTCATATGTGAAAGTGCTAAACACAAGAAACTCTCCTGAGAACTCTGTGCCTGGCAATGTCCTCACAGATCTACTTTAGGGTTGAGGACATTTCCCATACTTGGCCTCTCTTTTTCCCAACCCCTATTCCCTTCTGAGATTCTATTTGCATTTAGGCATCTCTCATAGTTTTTTTTTTTTTAATCTCTGAATATTCCTGGGACAGGTCTGTGATAGCAGAGAGTAGAGAGAGGCAGGGATTGGAAGAATAATGGGTAGATAAGATGAAAGGTGGTTCTTTGTTGTCAAAGGCTTGTTTTGTTTATGGTGCTGAGTTTGAACCCAGTATCTCAGGCATGGTAGGCAAGTGCTCTACCACTGAGCCACATCACCAGCCCCCAAAATGGCTCTTTTGATTCTCACAAGCTTGCTGTGGGAATTCCTCCTAGAAAAAAATTCTATTTAGTCACTTCGTGCTTTGCGAATTTTACCCAAAGACTCTGTAGCTCAGGCCAGTTACTTAACTGCTCTGTTGCCTCGGGTGTCATTATTTCCTGCGTTCAGCAAACGCTTACTGAGCAAGCAAGCTAGATACAGACGCTATCCTTGTAGCAACAAACAACTGAACAATCACTGACATGAAAAGACTTTATTGGAGTTAGAGCGGTGGCTCAGTGGTAGAGCGCCTGCCTGGCATGGATGACGTCCTAGGTTCGAACCCCCAGCACCACATACACAACTGAGTGTCCGAGAAACTAAAACCAGATGAAAAATAAATAAAATTGGTTCTCTCTCTCTCTTTCTCTTTTTCTCCCTCCCTCCCTCTTTCTCTCTGTCTCTCTCTCAAGAAAAAAAAAAAGAAAGAAAAAAAGAGAAGAAAAGAAAAAAGACTTTATTGCTACAAGGAGAGGGTCTGTGTCTAGTTTGTTTGCTCAGTGGTGGTGTCCTTATCTAGCATGCAAAAGACCCTCGGTTCAATCCCCAGCAGCACACACACACACACACACACACACACACACACACAGGTGTAGGTTTAGAGGAAGCATAATAGGGGCTCCAACCAGTTAAGGTTGAAAGTGATTTCCAGAAGCAATATCATTTTAGTTAAGACCAGAGGGCTCAT
Organism: Aplodontia rufa; assembly: GCA_004027875.1. Classification (NCBI taxonomy): domain Eukaryota; kingdom Metazoa; phylum Chordata; class Mammalia; order Rodentia; family Aplodontiidae; genus Aplodontia; species Aplodontia rufa. The sequence goes on from PVKS010003110.1 coordinate 14,285, forward strand.
ACTCTGGGCTCAGCCATTGTGGTGCTTGCCTGGCATGTGCAAGAATCCAGGTTTGAACTCAGCACCATGTACACAATGAGGTGTTGGAGCAACAAAAACCAGATGAAAAACTTAAAACAGTAAAATTGATTCTCTCACTGTCTCTCTCTCTCAGTCTCTCTCTCTCTAGAGAGGGACATGTGGCTTTCGTTGCTCTGATACTTTATTGTGTATGTGGTGCTGGGGTTCAAACCCACATCCTCACGCATGCCAGGCAAGGGACGTAACTGCTCAATCACTGCTCCAGCCCTCCTCTCTCTTAAAAAAAAAAAAAAAAAAGACTTGAGAACAAGAATAATACAAACTGTTACAAGATTTCTTTTTTAAATCTGAGACAGGGTCTCCCCAAATTACTGAGGGTCTTGCTAAATTGCTGAGGCTGTCTTCTAAACTGAGATTTTTCCTGCCTCAGTCTCCCAAATTGCAGGGATTACAGGCATAAGCCAGCAACTGGTTTTTGTTTTTCCAACAGTTAGTAATGTATGTGGTGCTGGGGTTTGAACCTGGGTACTTGTGCATGCCAGGCAAGCGCTCTGCCACGGAGCCACCATAAGCTTACTCTTAAGATAAATGCATGTACCTAAGTTCATGTAGTAGGACAACTGTGTAATTGAATGTTCCAAACTAACTTTCAAAACGTATACAATGTTTATTAAGAGATAAGCAATAATATTAGAATTGGAAAATTATATGTGTTTTATTAAAGTTCAACAGTAACGATTATTTAGAACTCACATTTATGGGGCTGGAAACTTGCTCAGTGGTTACAGCGCTTGCCTGGCATGCACAAGGTCGCAGGTTCAAACCCCAGCACCACGTACACAACTGAGTGTAAGAGCAACTAAGGCCATGTGAAAAACTAAATACAGTTGTTTCTCCCTTTCTCTATCTCTCTCACTGTCCCTCTCTCTCTTTTAAAAAAAATCAGATTTACAAAAGAATTTTTATGTTTTATCAGTGCCCTTTAGTCGCAGATGATCATGGCTACAGCAGTAGTTTATTCAGTTGAGCAGAAGCTTCCTTTGAATTGGATCCTATTAGAAAGGGAGGAAGTTTAATGATTTGGCATGTGTGTGTGTGGGGGTACCAGGAATTGAATCCAGGGGTGTTTAACCACTGAGCCACATCCTGGCCCTTTTTATTTTTTTGTTTTGAGACAAGGTTTCACTAAGTTGCTTAGGACTTCGCTAAATTGCTGAGACTGACTTTGAACTTGCAATCCTCCTGCTTCAGCCTCCCAAGCCACTGGGATTACAGGCATGTGCCATGGTGCCTGCCTAAGATTTGGCATCTTAATAAGTTTTATCTATAGTAAAACAATTGGAGCTATCTTAGTCCCTCTTCTGTTATTATAACGGAACATGTGAGACTGAGGAATTTATGAGGAATGGAGGCTTATTTTGGCTCCTGATCCTGAAAGCTGGGAGGTGCAAGATCATGGCGCAGGCATGGTCTTCTGTTGCTTCAAGTCATGGTGGAAAATGGTGGCACAGGAGGGCGTGAGAAGTAACCTGTAATTCAAATGGCAGCAATAAGCCAGGCATGGAGGAATACTCCTGTAATCCCAGCTACTTGGGTGGCTACAGAAAGATGATAACAAGTTTAAGGACAGACTGGGTAATTTAATGAAAGCCTATCTTAAAAAAAAAAAAAAAAAAGGCAGCGTGTGGGCTGCAGATGTAGCTCAGTGGTAGAGAGCTCACCAGCATATGCGAGGCCCTGGGTACAATCCCCAGTGCTGAAGAGAAGAAAAGAAGAAGGTGCAGCAATAAATGTTAAAGTGAGAAACTTCTTAAAACATTTTTGTCAAATGCCCATCTTGGTTTTAAAAATAATCATCAGTAAAGAAATAGCTGATTGAGCCACACAATTTCTGTCTTTCTTCTTTTTTTTAAAGAGAGAAGGACAGTGAGAGAGAGAAACTGAGAGAATCAATTTTTATTGAGTTTTTCACATGGCCTTCGTTGCTCAGACACTTAGTTGTGTACATGGGTGCTGGGGTTTGAACCCTTGTACTTGCACATGCCAGGCAAGAGCCATAACCACCGAGCCACCGCTCCAGCCCCCACAATTTCTTGGTAGGCAATAAATAAAGAAAGAAATAAATAATATAAAAATAAAACCCCCAGGATTTTATTGTTTTGATTTGTTTCCTTAATGCATATCTGTATTCCTTTTTTCTATGAACTATTTTTCCATGCATATCCTTTCCTTGTTTTAATAGGATTGCTCACCTTTTTTGTTCTCGATTCAATACAACCTTTTGATAATCATGTGTATTGAAAACATTTTCTAAGATTGTCTTAACTTTTTTTTTTTTTATACTGGGTATTGAACCCAAGGGCACTTCACCACTGAGTCACATCTCCAGCCATACTATTTATATTTTATTTGAAACAGAGTCTCGCTAAGTTACTTAGGACCTTGCTGAGTCGCTGAGGCTGGCTTTGAACTTGCAATCCTCCTGCATCAGCCTCCCGAGTTGCTGGGACTGCAGAGGCTCAGCTAGTTTGCCTTAACTTTGAGGGGTTTCTTATATCATGTTTCTAAACTTGCTGCATTCAACTGTACATATTACTTTTTTCCCTTAATATCTTTTTGTTTTATGTTTTGAAACTCCAATTCCTGCCCCACTCCCAGCAGCTGAGAGAATGAGCTGGGGAACAGAGCATCACAGCAACCACTACAGCTCCCAAAGTTGCAGAGGTCCCACTCAGGGCAGGAGCGGTGACTCAGTGGTTGCAGTGCTTGCCTGGCATGTGCGAGGACTCAGGTTCAAACTCCAGCACCATGTACAAAACTAACTATCCAAGAAACAAAGGCCAGATGAAAAAATAAAGTTGATTCTCTCTCTTAAAAAAAAAAAAAAAAAGAATGGGGATAAAATGCCATGCGTGGTGAAAATGCCTGTAATCCCAGTGACTCAGGAGGCTGAGACAGGAGGACTGTAAGTTCAAAGCCAGCCTCAGCAATTTAGTGAGGCCCTAAGCAACTTAGAGAGATCCTATCCCAAAATTTTAAAAAAAGGTCTGGGGATGTGGTTCAGTAGCTAAGCACCCCTGGGTTCAATGCCTGGTACCAAAAACAAGAAAAGAATGGGGGTAAGTGGGAGCCATATTCATTCAGTGCTAAGCTTCTCATCCAGCTACCATATGAAACTCTTAGACACACTGAGATATTATTGGGAAGAAAGCAAAAAAACATGCCCTTCCACTTTGACCAGTCACATTCTCCCTGCTGGTTCTCAGAGTCCCACTGTTCTAATCACAGGGCCTCTGGTACAAGCTCAGAGATGAGAAAGAAAAAGAAAATATCTTTTTTAAAATGATGATAATATCCCCAGTCTCTGCTCACCCTAGAGGCTTATTTTGAAAATCACAGTGATTTAACTTGTTAGCAGTTTAATTCACTTTTAAAAGATTAACCAGACTAATTATTCATCAGATTTCACCATCTTTGTCAGCCTCAATAAGGATCTTTTGTTACAATGATTAATGTGTTTTAATTGTAGCTTCTCTCAGCAATAATTCGATAGCACAGTATTTGCCGAATCTATGGAAATCTTGGAAATGCTTTGACAGCTGAGCTATTCTTGGGAAATGAAAGTAAAGGAATATACGTAACTAACAAAAAGTGTTTTATAGCATATCATTAATATGGATTTTGCCTCTCTGACAGACCTTGCTCTACTTCAGTCCATGAAGCTGCTTGCTACGCGGTCAATTTCCCATCCGGAAGCATCAGGAGGTGGAGATCGATTAATACAGGTGACTGACTTTCTCCAGTTGGTGTCCTTACACATACACTGGTCATAGTAATAGTCATAGCAAATATACACAAGCCACAGGGAAAGGTAATCAATAACCCAGTACCCATAAATAAACAGCCAATTAAGAGACTGGAGTTTGTGTTGTCCATGCTCTTTTCTATGTCTTCATTTAAATTGGTGGCTGCTGTCCAATTTAAGGACTTTTACATTAAAAAAGATGTTTGTAAAATGTGGTAGAGAGATAAAGTATGTGTGTCCAATTCTTTTTTTTTTCTTTTTAAAGAGAGGGACAGTGAGAGAGAGAGAGAGAGAGAGAGAATCAATTTTATTTAGTTTTTCATGTGGCTCTCGGTGCTCTGAGACTTCATTGTGTACGTGGTGCTGGGGTTTGAACTTTTGTACTCGCACATGCCAGTGCAGCGCTGTAACTGCTGAGCCACCACTGCAGTCTTATGTGTGGCCAATTCTGATTTCATTGATTTTTAAAAAAGAGAGGGATAAACTGAGAGAGAGAATAAATTTTATTTATTTTTTCATCTGTTTTTTGTTTGTTTGTTTGTTTTTCCAACACTTAATTGCGTATGTGGTGCTGGGGTTTGAACCTGGATCGTTGCACATGCCAGGCAAGTCCTCCAACCACTGAGCCACCATTCCAGCCCTACTGATTTCATTTCAAAATGTATTTTAATATCATTTTTTGAAGCACAGAGGTTCTAAGAGCTTTGGAGTCAAAGAGTTCTGGAATTGATTCTTGACTTTATCATTTATTAGCTCTAAGGTCTTTGGGGAAATTGGTAGAACATCACCTTCCTCAGCCTCATTTCCTCATCCGTAAAGTAGACATGATAAAAGCCACCTCATAGTATAAATATGAGCTAGTCCATGTAAGACCTAGTACACTGCCTGCACTATGGTAAGCATAAATTATTTTATAAAAAGCTATAGGCCTGCCAGGCATTGTGGTGCACACCTGTAACCCCAATGACTTGGGAGGCTGAGGCAGGGGAATCGCAAGTACAAAGCCAGCCTCAGCAATGTAGTGAGGCCCTAAGCAACTTAGCAAGACTCTACTCAAAAAAATAAATAAATAAATAAAAAGGGCTGGGGATGTGGCTCAGGGATTAAGCGCCCCTTGGTTCAATCTCCAGTACCAAAGAAAGAAAGAAAAGAAAACCAGGCACAGAAAGGTATAGTAGCCTTGGTAGATATATTCTATATGTTCATCAACCAACTACTCAATCTAAGCCCCACAGATGTTAATTTCCGTTCTAGTGCTTTCTCTGCTACAGTCTTAGAGCTACCAAGGTTCTGAATGAGTACAAGGTTAAGAACAGAATAAATAATTCATCATGTATTGACAGACATTAGGCCTGTGTTTGGAATATATGCATCAACAATAGCTAATGGAGCCAAACATAACCTCATTTAATTCACATAGCAAACTTGGGTGGTAGATATCACTGTTACCCCATTTTACAGTCAAAACACTGAGGCTTACAGATATTAAATAACTTGCTTTGATTTAAACTCGGGTCTGACTCTATCTGTATTTTAATCATACACTATTCTGCCTCTTGCCACTCCAGTTTAACAAAATATTGTCTTAAAAAGAGGGTGTTTAGGGGACTGGAGTGGTGGCTCAGCAGTTATGGCGCTTGCCTTGCAAGTGCCAGTGTACATGGGTTCAAACCCCAGCACCCACGTACACAACTAAGTGTCACAGCAACGAAAGCCATGTGAAAAACTCAATAAAAATTGATTCTCTCTGTCTCTCTGTCTCTCTCTCTCTCTCTCTCTCACTGTCCTTCTCTCTTAAAAAAAAAAAAAAAGAGGGTGTTTAGCCAGGTGTTGTGTAATTCCAGTGACTTGGGGAGCTGAAACAGGGGAACACAAGTTCAAAGCCAGCCTCAAAGGGGCTGGAGTGGTGGCTCAGCAGATACCGCGCTTACCTGGTATGTGCAGGGATGCGGGTTTGAACCCCAGCACCACGTACACAGCAGAGTGTCGGAGCAACAAAGGCCACATGAAGGACTGAGTGAAACTGATTCTCCCTTTCTCTCTCTCTCACTGTCCATGTTTTTAAAAACTTTATTCAGTTTTAGGTGGAGCAATGGTTTGTGAGATGACAAAGTCTCTCACAAACTCTGAGTCACTCACGAAGTCTGAGGAATGAGGGACTCATTCCTCATTCATTTAACTGAAGAGACCCCAGCCTGAAAGCAGGGCCGGGAGAAAAGGCAATACCCAACCCCTAGCAAGCTTTCAAGTACCGCTGGTGCTTTCTTTTTCTTTTGCTCCTCTCTCCCCACAGAGTGGCGTTTTTTTTTTTTTTTTAAAGCATACTTTTCCAAGTTGTTACATTAACAAATTTGCACTGGTTTCTTTACCCTTGTCATCTAAAGACTACCGTGTTGGAGGATGGTGAACTTTTTCTTCTTGCTGGGCCTGCTGCTCTGTCTAATGTCACAAGTGTCTGCTCACATTAGCTCCCAGAGACTGGAGAAGGTTCCGCGTGGGGCCTTTCCAGCATGTTGGTTTGACAGAATGAGTCCCCATGCTAGCTCATGGCACTTATCAGTTAGTCAGCCTTCCTCAGGGACAGGAATTTAGAGTGCACCATATTCAGTTTCCAAATCAACTGCTGTCCCCTCAGGAAGCTGTGTGTTGCATTATTAAAAGAGATGCCTTCAACCACAGGACCATACTTAAACATTCATCCACATTTAAAAAAGAAAAAACAAGATGGAAAGGTTGGAGAGAGGCAACACAACAGCACCCCTAAACCTTAATCGTGTTAACTCCCCCCCAGGTTTCATGTCTCTGGCTGGGGAGTCCTGTCACTTTTATTGGTAAACAGGAACACTGGTTGTTTTCTGTTTCTGTATCTTACCTTTATTCAGAAAGGGGTGCTTTTGCATAACTTTGGATGGCTATGAAACATTCTTCTAAACTGTAAAATCTTTGTGCTGAACTCCCAGTGCAAAGTTAAATCCAAAAATTTAGTGCCCTCAAAATGGCAATAACTTTGATTTACCTGTTACTCACCTCTCCCATGAGTTCAAATGAAGTGAGAGAATAAGTTCTTTAGTGAAAATGAACAGATCTGAAACTCACACTTTCCTGACTTCAGATATTTCTAATTTTTAAAAAGTACAAGATGTGTCCATTTTATCTTTATGCTTCCAAACAAGAAATTGGCAAGATTACAGCAGAAAAGGAGAGTTCCTTTTTAAAGCTGCATGTTGATATAAATATGAAAATGGATTAAACTCTGCTTCCAATTTCCAAACATGTGTACTTCAATGAATATTAAATGGCAGGCCCCTGTCACCATCATATGACTTATTTACTCACCAGAGTTTTTATCAAAAAGGGCCTGGAGTTGCCTGTGGAGCGTGAAAGTCTCCTGTAATTGAGTTTAGAGTGGTAAATCCACTAAACAGGCCACGGCCCCAGAGATATCCCCGAAACCCACCTGTCAGCTGGTGTTAGATCACAAGTCAAGCAAGGCATGGCTGCCTGCTCCTGCCAAACACTGCTGTGGCCAGAAACAAACACACACATAAAAAGGAGAAGTTTCCCCCAGGGGATGAAGGAAGACTAGGGGGCAAATCGTGGAGGTTGGGAGGGCAGCCCTAACCCTCTCCTCTAACAGCTGCCCAGTGTCAGCTGGAATCATGATCTGAAACTCAGCTGGGGAGGGGAAGTAGCAAGGGCCTCCATCCGTAAGGTGTCATTTCTTTATTTCAGCATCGGCTATGTAGGAGCGTAATGGAGTGGACAAGCAGCATTTCATCATGGTTGAGACATGGAAATCAAAGCCCAGAATTTCAGCCAGAATAAAGATGCAGCAGATTTAAGATTGGTGCAAGCAAAGTCCACATCCGGAAATGGAGGGAAGCTTCCAACTAAGGCTGGGCCAACCTGTGCTGGGGTGGGAGGATGAACATTTTAAGTCAAAGAATCATTATTCATCCAATAATGCTTATTTTTTGCTAGTGTGGATTACTGTATCAGTTGCTGGTTATATAAAGACAAACAAGACATAGTCATTGCCCTGAGGGTACTTAAAAGGTAGATGGAAAAACTTGTAGGTGAGTCAGTTTGACAATACATGGGAGGGGTATGGGAACACAGATTTGTGCTGAAGAGAACCAATTAGGAGGGCTCCTCAGAAGAAGTCTTGTTTAGGCTGGATTTGCAGAATGAGTGGGATTTTGCCAGGCAAAGGAAAAAGAAGGGTGTGGGAAGGGATGTGGTAGCAATGAGGAACTCTTGCCATATGGACGAGACACACTATCAAAAGAGAGAGGGGCTGGGGGCTGGAGCAGTGGCTTGGCGGTTGCAGTGTTTGCCTGGCATGCACAAGTATGTGGGTTCAAACCCCAGCACCACATACACAATGGAGTCTTGGAGCAATGAGGGCCACATGAAAAACTAAATAAAATTGATTCTCTCTCTCTCTCTCTCACTGTCCCTCTCTCTAAAAGAGAGAGAGAAAGAGAGGGGGGGGGGCTGGAGTGGTGGCTCAGCAGTTAAGCAGTTACAGCACTTGCCTGGCATCACGAGGACCTGAGTTCAAACCCCAGCACACCACATATACAACTAGGTGTCAGAAAAGCAAGATCCAGATGAAAAAATAAAGCAGATTCTCTCTTTCTCTCTCTCCTTCTATCCCTCTCTCTCTTTAAAAAAAAGAGGGGGGCGGATAGAGAGCTGATTGTGGTGGCCCAAGCCTATAATCCCAGCAACTAAAAAAAAAAAAAAAAATTGAATATGGCATCCACACAGGGTTCCCACAGAGCTTGACATGGCAAGGCATGGGTCTTAGAGCCTGAGGCATATGGAACTAGAGATACAGAGAGAAAAGCTAAATGGTCAAGGCCTTTCAGTCTGGTCATAAGTTTCATTTATCCTGAAAACTATGCAGCGGGGTGGGGAAAGGGAATGGAAGGATTTTATTCAGGGGAGGGATGTGGTCAGATTTGCTTTTTTTTCGATTTGTATTTTTTTAGAGAGAGAGAAAGAGAGATTCAATTCTATCCAGTTTTTCTGTGGTTTTCGTTGCTCCTACACTTCATTGTGTACTTGGTGCTGGGGTTCGAACCTGTGTCCTCACCTGCCAGACAAGCCCCGTATCTGCTGAACCACCGCTCCAGTCCCCAGATTTGCTTTTTAGAAAGACCTTTTACCTGCTGTGTGTAGCTTAAATTAGAAGATATGAGGCTAGATGCAGGAAGGCAGTCACAGAAATCTTTGAGAGACAGGGCGATGGCCTGAACCAGGAAAGGCATAATGGAGAAGGGACAGATTGAGAAATGGTACAAAAAAAGAACCAGCAGAACTTTGGAGGAATTGAAAATGGGAAAAGAGGGAGGAATCCAGAGTGGCTCCAAGGCTTCCAGCTTGTGGCAGGGTTGTTAGAGTTAGCATATAAAAATAAATACTATATTTGGGACATACTGATACTAAGACATTATTCATTGTTTATTTGAAATTCAAATTTCCCTGGGAATCCATTATTTAATCTGGCAAACATACGTGGGTGACTGTGAACAGTGGGTCACTTGCAAGCTGGGATTTAGGAGGAACAGTCGTGAAGATGATTTTCCTTTTGTTTATATTGAGTTTGAGGTGTCCAAGGACACAGCAGACTTCTGATTACGCCCCATACCTTTTGCCCTTGTTCTGTGAGGACAGTTTTAGCTGGCACATGGCCACTCACCTAGAGACTTTACTTCTCAGCTTCCCTTGCAAAAAAAGTGTGGCCATGTGACCAAATTCTGGCCAATGGGATGTGAGAGGAAGTGATACGCATTTTGTTCTGAGAAGCTCTGGGCACAGACCCTCTTGAACTTTCTTCTTTCCGCTGGCTAAAAGAAGACCCAAATCAAAAGCAACCAAATTCTGGGGCGGCAGCGGTGGCTCAATGTTGGAGCGCTTGCCCAGCATGCATTAGAACCCGGATTTGAACCCCAGCACCACATACACAACTAAGTGTTGGAGAAACTAAAACCAGATGAAAAAATAGATTCTCTCTTTCCTTTCACTTTCTCCCGCTGTCTTAAAAAAAAAAAAAAGAAAGAAAGAAAGAAAAAAAAGAAAGTCAAATGCTAGGATAATGTTTGAGAGTTTTGTTTTCTTTTCCAAAGGCTTTCCTCCTACATAGCCATGCTTTAATATTCAGTGCTACTAAAGTCATTTGTTTTTATTTGGATTTGTATTTCAGCACCATCTGGGAAATGGGTATGTTCCATTTTGATATTTACGTCCTGGTGGCTGCATTAGGGTCCTTTCAAGGGTCAGTTATGCTAATGTGCCTCTGTGGGCATGTCAGCACACGGGTGCATCTGTTCCTCCCAGTTCTGGCTTGTTGGTGTGTGACCTGGGTGTCTTTGCTCATATACCATGGAAGAAGCTGTTATTCTGGCTTTGTTAATAACCAGTCCCAGCACTGCCTTTGCAATGCCTCTAACAGAAGTTTCTTGGTTAAGGATTGGCCCTGATGTTTGGGGGGAGTGGGGGGTTCTCTTGGTCTCCTCCATCTTACCCCCAACCTGGGGCCCTGTCTGTCCCACTCTTCTCCACTACCATTTAAGGACTTGCCCCAGGGACCAAATGTCTTCATCTCTGTCCTTTGGCTTTCTGGCTCTGCTATGTCTCCACGCGGGAGACTGTAGAGTATTTTTTTAAAGATCATTTCAATTGCCTCTTCAAATTCAAAATGTTATAAGGAGAAGTACCTCCCAAACCTCTCCAGGGGTATTCCTCACTCTTCTATATAAGTCTCTGTTCACCCCAGATATCAAACAGAGGCTGAATTATTTATAACAAGATATAAACCTGTACAAGGATCTAGGGCATTATGGAGTGTGTGTGTGTGTGTGTGTGTGTGTTTATTGTGGAAACTTATAAACATACTCAAAATTAGAATAAAAATCTCCATATATCCATCAATTATTACAACATTTTGCCAGTCTTGTACATAGACCCCTTTTTTCCTGCTAGTATTTGAAAGTAAATATTAGCCATTTCCCTGATGGATATGTTATTACATTCCTCAATGTTAGTATTTACCTAAAAAAAAAAAAAATCAGGCCTCAAAAATCATCTAAACCCACTCCATATTCAAAACCCCTGATTATTTCAGACAACTTTTTTTACAGTTTTTTTTTCAAAATCCACATATCCCACATAGTTTCTTTAGTCTCTTTTATTCTGAAGCAGACCACGTCCACTGATTTGAGGATGAGCCAGGTGATTTATTCTGTAGCTGTCTGATAATTTCCCTGTGGTATTGTTAACAAGTTCCTTTATCCTCCATACTTCCTGTTAACTTGTAGTTGCCTCCAGAACCTTGGTTAGCTTCCAGGTCAGTATGTTTGGGCACCAATATTTTTTAGGGCGGTGTTACTATGAAGCATATAATATCTGGTTGTTTCACTTTTTTTTTTTTTTTTTTGGTACCAGGGATTGAACACAGGGGTGTTTAACCTCTAAGCTACATCCCCAGCCCTGTTTATATTTTATTTCAAGACAAATTCTCACTAAGTTGCTTAGGGCCTTGCTAAGTTGCTGAGGCTGGCTTTGAACTTGCAATCATCCTTCCTCAGCTTCCTAAGTCACTGGGATTACAGGCGCACACCTCTGTGCCTGGCTGGTTATTTTACTTTGTTGTTGTTTTTCTGACACTTAGTTGTATATATGGTTCTGGGGTTTGAACCCCAGTCCTCTCGCACACCAGGCAAACGTTCTAACCACTAAGCATATAATATCTGGTTGTTTCAGTCCCTGGCTGTTTCATTTTAATGATGCTAAGATTGACAGTGTGTTTAGGCGATGTCAGCCCATGAAGTTCCTCATTAAACTTCCGTCTGATGATTTTAGCATCATTGCTAATTGCTACCTAGGTCCATTATTTCATTTGGAGCATGAGTGCTTTTTAAAAAATACTTTTATTCCTTCTGCACTCTTTAGCTGGGATTCTTCCAGCTCTAGAAATTGACTGATCAAAGGGAATAGCAGAGCTGCCAGATGTTCAGGGCCAAGTGAGGATACTATTTTACTGGTCTCCTTCCATTTTAAAAAAGATAACACCTTCCCCAAAGTGTTCAGACCCCAGGCTCTCAGTCCAATCCAAGTGATCTTTTAGGCTCAGATAATGTTTAAGTTGGCAGGCATACTAAGAGAAGGATCATTGGCTCCAAGGAAAGGGATCCAGGAGTAAGGGCTCAGGAGGGGGTCTTTTTCCAGGACGCCGGGAACACAGAGCTGCTTAGGAACTGAGGACCTCTAGAGACTGGCCCTGATGGTTGGGAGAGGGCACTTTTGGTCTCCATCCCACCCCCAATCTGGGGCCCTGGCTCTCCTGCTCTTCTCCAGTCACAATTGAAGGACTTGACCCAGGGACAAAATGTCTGTGTCTCTGTCCTTTGACTTTCTGGCATCCCTGTGTCTCCATGCAAGCTGCAAACCCTGTTCCATGCCTGGCTGGATACTGGGCTGCTTACCTCCAGGAGGCACTCTTCTTTGAGAAACAAAGACAAAGCTGACCTTCTGCCTAGGCTCCCTCCATTAGTCCTTTCCCAGAACTGAAGTCTGCTGACAAAAAGCCCCATGATGGGCTGGAGCAGTGGCTCAGCACTACAGCACTTGCCTGGCATGTGTGAGGACCCAGTTCACACCCCAGCACCCCATATACAACTAAGTGTTGGGGTAAAAATAATGATAAAAAAATAACAGCGGTTCTCTTCCTTTTCATCCCTCTCTCTCTCTCGTAAAAAGAAGCCCCAATTTCTGGGTATAATGCTCGGAGCTGAGGGACTATGACTTGAGAGGGTGCTGTGCTGTGCAGACAATTCTCCACCCAGCAGCTCACTGGTCCAATGGCCAGGGTCTCATACAAGACAGGTCCGGATGAAAAGGCAGCACGAGTAGTCATTTCTAAACTGAAGATGTATTTAAACTCTGTACAAAAGTGCACTTTAGTAGTGTTCCACAGCCTACATTGTTGGCATTAAAATAATGAGAATTTAATCCCTCCCAAGGCACTTATTTAAATCCCTCTCTCTCCTGCCTTTAGACACAGGTGAAAATTTGTGGGTGTTTATGGATTATTTCTTTGTGTCCCCACCAAAAACTAAAATGACGTTTAGCTCTTTCTAAAAATCCAACCCAGCCTGAAGGTCCGGTGATTTGCCCACATGGGCAAGGAATGTAGTGCAGGCTGAATGCAGCTGACAGTGCGGGCCATGCTGGCTTGCACCTGTGTGTCTCACGCTTGGACACTAGATGGCAGGCTTACCTTCTAGATGAAAGCTTCTGGTCCCTTCTAGATGGCACTGGCAGCCCCACCTCTGCAGCTAGTGGCCAAGTACTCCCAAGCAGATCCCAAGGCCTTCTTAGGGTATGAGTGACTCTCAGTGGCAGGCCCTGGGAGGTGTCTGGTGTAGGACCAGTTTCCTGTCTTGCATCTGCAGCAGGATCAAGGTTCGGGCCCACAGCAGCCTCAGCCGCCTGCCTGTCCTGTGGCTAAGGTGATCAAAGGGCTGCCAACTACACCTTCAAACTGCCTGTCTGGAGAGCAGGGCTTAGAAATGTCTCCAGCTGGGGCTGGAGCAGTGGCTCAGGCAAAGTGGTGCTTGCCTGGCATGTACAAAGACATGGGTTTGAACCCCAGCACAATGTACATACCAAAGTGTTAGAGCAACAAAAGCTAAATGAAAAAGTAAATAAAACTGATTTTTTTCCCTCTTTCTCACTGTCTCTCTCTCTTAAAAAAAAAAAAAAAAAAAAAGCCTCCAGCTGGGAGTGGTGGTGCACACCTGTAATCCCAGTGGCTCAGGAGGCTGAGGCAAGAGGATGGCAAATTGAAGGCCAGCCTTAGCAACTTGGCAAGGCCCTAAGCAATTTAGACCCTGTCTCAAAATAAAATTAAAATAGAAAGGACTGGTGTTGTGGCTCAGTGGTAAAGCACCTCTGGGTTCAATTCCCAGTACGAAAAGAAAAGAAAGAAAGAAAGGAATGAAGGAAATGTCTTCAGCTCTCTTTGGACTGGCTCAAGTTGGAAGAACTTTCATGATGTCCAGACCTACCCTTTGTTTGTTTGTTTAAGGAAGAGAATGAGAAAGAAAGAGAGAAATAATTTTATTTATTTTTCCATCCATCTTCTGCATCTCCGACACTTCGTTGTGTTTGTGGTTCTGGGGTTTAAACCCAGGTCCTCATGCATGTCAGGCAAATGCTGTAACCGCTGAACCACCGCAGCAGCCCAAGAGGTTGCCCTTTAGGCAAGCATCTATCAAACAGGTTCTGGGGTGGGGATTGCTAAGTGCCAGAAAGGAAGTAAGGAAGTGCGTAAGTCTGTGCTGAGCACTAACTGAGCTCTGTGGCTCCATTAACATTCAAACTGCATAGCTTTCTTACCCCTTCTTCCTTTGGCTACTCAGCCTTTTTTTTTTAACTGAGGACTGAATCCTGGGGGTTCTTAATCATTGAGCCACATCCCAAGGTCTTATTTTTTTTTTTTTTTGAGACAGGTTCTTGCTAAGTTGCTGAAGGCTGAAGCCCAGTCTAGAACTTGCAATCCTCTTGCCTCAGCCTCCCAAGTCACTGGGATTACAGGTATGCACCATGTGCCTGGCTCATGCAGGGTTTAGAGATCAATATATGCAAATTCTCCATGGGAGCAAGACCCTTCAGTGCCTTGCTTCTGGAATCCTGGTACTTGGTGAAAATTCAGTATTCATTAATAATCACATGAATTAACATTGAGATCAAAAAGTTATTTGAGTTAGTTTCCTAATTATAAAAAGAGTCCCAAATGGATGTGAATGTGCTATATTTTCCAGGATGCCTGCTTTCATCTTTACCCTTCTTCTCCACCCCAGGATCTGAGCCCTCCTCACACCCAGCTGAACGACCACATTCGATGGCATGCGAGACCACTCTCTTTTACTCCCACTTCCAGGTAGTCAGTGGTGGGATTGGGGAATGATCTTGTTGCGGGCTGAACTGCTCCCTCCACATTTCATAGTGGGAAATTTGAGGTACTCCCGGTACCTCAGAAGGTGACTGTATTTGTGGAAAGAACTTTTAGTTAAAGAACAGCCATTAGGGTGGGCGCTAATCCATCTGACTGGTGTCCTCACAGGACGAGGAGGACATCTGGACACACAAAAAGACACCAGGATGCACACACAGACCACCTGAGGACACGAGAGAAAAAGGCCACCATCTGCAAGAGAAGGAACCTGCTGCCAACATGTCATCCTGAATTTCCAGTCTCCAAAACTGTGAAGAAATAACTTTCTGCTGCTTAAGCCATTCAGTCTGTAGTACTTGGTTACGGCAGCCCTGGTAAACTAATGTAGTGTGACGAGATGATTACAGTGTAATGAACATGCTATGACCTGGGACGCATTGCATGCCTGGTGCCTCTAGGACTATTTTCAATTGTATTCATTTGTTTTTTCGTCTTTTTTGTTTGTTTGTTTTTGTTTCTCTGACACTTGGTTGCATATGTGGTGCTGGGGTTTGAACCCTCGTGCATGCGAGGCAATGTCTCCAACCACTGAGCCACAGCTCCAGCCCCTCTAGGACTATTCTCTAACTAATAAGATGGTAATAGAGGTCCCCACCCTCACCTCTGGCCACTGATCTCGTTAGAGGGCAGGAGGAACAAGGAGAAAGAAAGGCCTTCTAGGAAAGGAAAGGTGTTTACACCTGGAGTTAATGGTGTGGGCTGCCCTTCCAGGTCTGATTTTTTAGAAAATCAGATTTAACTGTGATGAAGAAACGGTGATACGGCCCCCAGGAGAAGGGGTTACCAAGCACTACAAAAGCCAGACTCCCCAAAGAGATCAACAAGGCCTCAGCGGCCCAAAGGTCAACGCATCAAGATAAATCAGGTTTGTCAGAGAGAAAGCAGCCAGAGACAGCTTGTTGGAGATTGAATTAGACCAGGGAAGACTGTAAAGGACCTGCAACCTGGGAATTGTGGACATGGGATGGAAAGAGGGAGGGCATGGGGCTGTCTGAGGAGGTGACAAAGAAACTGAAACTCTGTAGCAAAAATGACCTCAGTGAACACACACCCACCACCTCAGGGCCAGGGACTGTCAAGGGACAGGCTGTGAAAAGCAGCTGTGACTCCTTCCTGAGTCACATTAAGTAGTAGGAGGTGTTTTGTTTTTTAAGAGAGGGACAGTGAGAGCGAAAGAGAAAAAGAGAGAATCAATTTTATTTAGTTTTTCATGTGGCTTTCGTTGCTCCGACACTTCATTGTGTACGGGTGCTAGGGTTCGAACCCCCACGTCCTCGTGCGTGCTAGGCAAGGGCTGTAATGGCTGAGCCACTGATCCAGCCCCAAACTTGACCTATATCAGATAAGAGAACTAAGGATGATCTTGGTCCTGCCTATCTTGGTGCCCTTGGTCTCATGATCCTGGACTCCAAAGGTTCATCTCTTTCTCCCCTGCACCCCTCTCCACCATCCAGCCACATTCCTCACCTTGGTGAAGGTGAAGGAGATCCTGGTCATGTGGCCCCAGCCTTGTGTTTATGGGTGGTACAGCTTGGAAGTTACACTTCAGTATTGGGTAACAAATACTTCTTTGAATAAAGGAAAAAGGGGTAGGAGAGCCACGGGTGATTGTGCACACCTGTAATCCCAGCAGCAAGCATGAGGACAAGCTCCAGCACAACATACACAACTAAGTTTCAGAAAAACAACAACAAAGTGAAACAACCAGCCAGGTGCAGAGGTGTGCACCTATAATCCCAGTGATTTAGGAGGCTGAGGCAGGAGGATTGAAAGTTCAAAGCCAGCCTCAGCAACTTTGCAAAACCCTATTTCAAAATTTAAAAAAATGAATAAAATAACTTAACTCCTTAATAAAAAAAAAAAAAAGCAAATAAAATGGGTTGGGGATGTGGCTCAACACCCCTGGGTTCAATCCCTGATTAAAAAAAAAAAAAGTGTGGGAGAGAAAGAATCATGAAAAGCTTGGAGATCATCAAATCAGCGAACCTATTTTCCTCACAGGGCTGTTAAAACCCAAAATGGGGAGGAGGGCTGAAATGGTGGCTCAGTGGTTACAGTGCTTGCCGTGCACGCGTGAATACACGAGTTCAAACCCCAGCACCACATACACAAAGATGTCTCAGAGCAACGAAGGCCACATGAAAAACTAAATAAAATTGATTCTTTCTTACTCTCTTTTTTTCTCTCTCACTGTCCTTCTCTCTTAAAAATAAATACATAAAAATAAAAAAGACCTAAAATGGGGAAAGGACCCACCAAAGATCACAAAAAAAAAATCAGATTTTGTAATAAGGCTCAAGTGGAGGTTGAGGGTGTAACATAGTACACTTAGAGCACTTTAGAGCACTTCCCTAACACACATGAGGCCCCAGCACCACAAGAGAAAAGAGAAAAAAAGATTTAAATATATAAAACCCATGTAGGTCATTTTAAAAACACCACATATGGTAATAGCTCAAATATAATGTATTTTTAAGAAGTCAGTCCTTGAAGCACATTATTGTCCCCGTTACTATTTTATGTCAAATAAAATTCTAATATGCATATGAAAGTAAATGGAGTCCGCTCCCGTGTAACCACGTCTGGGTGAATGTCCAAATCTGGGCTCTGTGTTTTACAAGGGACATCAACACAATAGCTGAGAGATAGGCTGGCTATGGGGGTGAGGAGTCAAGAAACCAGGTCATACAGCACAAAAGAGAAACCCAGGAAATTCAGCCTGCAGAAGAAAGCCTGGATATGAGCTTCAGTCAGTGAAGGCTGAGGTGGAGAGGTGTGGATCGTGCCTGTATTACTCCTCTGCACAAAATTAAGACCAGTATCTGATGGAAGTCAGATTCAGATCAGAAGAAGAAAGCACAGTCCAGGTTAGCATGTGACAGAAGGAAATTTTGTTTCCGCCCACTGGGAAAGGAGAGAGAAATCTGGCGAGATGTTACCAATATTCGTAAAAGGAAGACGCGTAGATCTTTTCCTTCAAGGGATCTCAGAAGCTGAGTGTTCTCCGTGGTGACCTGGTGCACTGTGCAGGGGGCAAAGAAAGAGACCATGGAGGAGGAGAGGAAAGGAGGAAGAAGGGGCTCCTGAATGCATGGTGTTGTGACGCTGTCTAAGCAGAGGGAGCTGGCAGTTCAACCTCAGCTGGAGATGAACAGGAAGTGGGTTCTCTGCGCACAATGAATTTCTGGTGCTCTCTGTGTGGAGACGTAGGAGCCATTTTGCTGGGCACAGAGGAGAAGGACCCACACTTGGATTGTGGTTTCTTTTGTGTGCTGTAGTTGCAAACACAACAGTGGATGTCATCCATGATATATATATATATATATATATATATATATATATATATATATATATATATATATATGTAACTATATATATAGTTACATATATAAAAGGAAGTTTAGTTACATATATATACTATATATATATACATATATATACTATATATAGTTACATATATATATATGTAACTATATATAAAATGCACTTATATAGTTACATATATATATATTTTTTTTTTTTAAAAGAGAGAAGGACCGTGAAAGAGACAGAAAGAATCAATTTTGTTTTAAGAGAGAGAGGGGACAGTGAGAAAGAGAGAAAGAGTGAAACAATTTGATTTAGTTTTACATGTGGCTTTTGTTGCTCCAACACTTTGCTGTGTACATGGTGCTGGGGTTTGACCTGCGTCCTTGCACATGCCAGGCAAGTGCTGAAACTGCTAAGCCACCGCTCCAGTCCTGAGAATCAATTTTTATTGAGTTTTTCACATGGCTTTCATTGCTCTGACACTTAGTTGTGTGCATGGGTGCTGGGGTTTGAACCCGTGTACTTGCACATGCTGGGCAAGCACCACAACTGCCAAGCCACCGCTCCAGCCCCCCATGAGATATTTTTGAAAAGGTTGATGGAGTAGAATGAAGAGGGACTCAGCGGCAGTAAAGGCAGGGCCACTGTTGGTGAAGAAAGGTCAAGTGTTTGCACTCTGCCAGTCTTTTACTGATGTAGGGTACATCGCCCAAAGCAGGGTTGCATCCTATAGTTGTATAGGTTGTGCACTGCGTTACTCCCAGAAGCATCATTTACAACCTGTGCAGCTCCAACAGGCAGTTCTACATAAAGATAGGGACTATGAAGCACCCAGGAGCCAATCTCAAATCTAAATAAGACTCATTGCTCTGGGAAGGACAGGTTGCCTTTTCATAGTGTTGGTATGAGATTGGCAGAGTTCCCATTGCACAGTCGACGAAAGTGGAGTGGTTCTTCCGGTATTTCCCCACTGGAAATGACCTTCAGGAGGATCATAGCATTAGTTGTTCTCAAGTTCTAACATTTTATATTATTTTATTTTATTTTTCTTTTACATCACTCAGAAGCAACTTAACCAGTACAGTACACTGATGGAAAATGTTGTATATTTGCATCCCAAAGTCTGAGCTATAGGCCTAATTTTCATCTAATGTGATTTGAAATGGGAAACCATAGTTGCAAATAGCCCTGAATGTGATTAAACCCCAGTGGGGGTTGGGAATAATGGAGACATGACAGACCCCTCACAATAGCTCAGTCTACACAATAGGCTAATGAAATTATGTACCCGACACACAGCGTATTTTCTGAAAACTGAAAATGCACTTAACATCTCTGCAGTTGATATGCCAGGTATTTTCCCCCTATGGAGAACATTAAATTTTTAAAAATTATTTGTTATATCTTTTGAACTTGCTAGGAACAACACTGTGATTTGCCAGCACTACCTATCAGAGAATATATGGTTCTCCCGAAGAAAGTCACAGGAGGAATTTGGAAGGAAGAATGGTAAACTGGCCATGCCATTGGGAAAGAGAAAGGTCGATGTGGCCAGAGCCATTGACACGGCTTAAAGTAAGGAATAACTGGCCTGGCTTTCAGAGAAACTCGGGATGTAGATTGCTCCAACCCCTGAGATCTCAACATTGGACTGTATGTGGTACAATTCTGACACATTCTATCTCTGGATGAAAGGAATGCAAAGGAATTCTTTTGTGATTCCATGACTCCCTCTTGTTGGTCTGCTTCCATTTCTTGTAAAACTTCTCACTTTTCCTTACTGAAACCACTCCAATTAAAGCTTTTATTTATTTATTTATTTATTTTTAATTTTTGTTTTTAAAGAAAGAGGGACAGGGGCTGGAGTGGTAACTCAGTGGTTTCGGTGCTTCCCTGGCAAGCACGAGGACCCGGGTTCAAACCCCAGCACCACATACACAACAAAGTGTTGGAGCAACGAAGGCCATGTGAAAAACTAAATAAAGTTGTTTCTCTCTTTCTCTGTCTCTCTCACTGTCCCTCTCTCTTAAAAAAAAAAAAAAAGAAAGAGGGACAGTGAGCAAGAGAGAGAGAATCAATTTTATTTAGTTTTTCATGTGGCTTTCGTTGCTGAGACTTCATTGTGTACGTGGTGCTGGGGTTTGAACTTGCGTACTTGCACATACCAGGCAATGTCGTAACCACCAAGCCACTGCTCCAGCCCCCTGTGAAAGCTTTTGTGACCTCCACTACATTTCACAAAAGCTATGCTTGCCAAGGTCACCAAAGGCCCCCTTGCAATGAGATTCACTTGTCAGTTCTAGTCCTCACCTTACCAGCCCTACCAGCTGTATTGGACATGGTGGGTCATGATGTCCTCCTTGAAATGCTTTCTTCCACCCTCTCCTAGTTTTCTTCTATCCTACTATTTGTCCTTCCCTGTGCTGACATCTTGGCTTAGATGCCTAATAGGAACCTTAAATGTGTCCCAAACTAAACCCTTAATATCCACCATCCAAATTTGATAGGCTAATGCACAAGCCGAAAATCTTGTAGTCATCTTTAACTTTCTCTCACACTGTGTTATCATTTCTTGGGTAATTCTTTTTAGATCTACCTTCAAAATATATCAGAATCTAATCTTTGCTCCCCACCTCCACCACCATCACCTTCAAATCATCCACATCCCTCCCCTGGATGATTGCAACAGCCTCCAAACTGACCTCTGCTGCCACCTCCTGCTCCCCACCTTGCAGGGGACTGTTCTCAAGTCCCCAGCCAGAGGAGGTGTGCTACAACTTAAGCCAGGCGGCCTCCTTCTTAAGAGGACATGGTCACCTCTAGGTGGGGGTGGGGGACAAGGAAAGGGTTGATGAAATAAGAAATTGAGCCCAGTCTTGAGGAACAGGTAGGCTGTAAGTAAGAACACTGCACTGGGAAAAGCAGCCGGCAAGGTTCCCCAGGCAGCAGGTGGCAAGATCTATGGGGTCCAGTGGGTGGGGGACCTTCATGTTAGGGAGATAGATTAGGCTCAGATGGTGGAGGTCCTTGCATGCCATGCTCAGGACTTTGGCTTTTATCTGGCATTTTCCAGTAGGCTTGGGCATCCGTGGAGTGGGAGCAACTCTGAAATTCACTTAGCATAGTTATCTCAGCTGCCTGCCAAGTAGTCTATTTAGTCCAATTCACAGGCAGAGCTTTGTTGAGCATTGAGAAGTCACTTGCTCCGTGTGAATCCAATCACCACGGCAGGCACGCCTCAAAGAGGGAACACACAGCCGCCTCTGAAAAGCCTGCCCCACACTCCGGCAGCTCAGTTCATGAATATGCTTTTCCAACGACTGACGCTGCTGCTTAGCAAAGATATTATGGGACAAATCCTTGATTTGACCTTTTGTATCTCTATCCATCCCACTGTGCTAAAAGCAATTATGTGCATCTTGTGTGTGGCTGTTGGAATAGGGAGTCACTTAGCGACGGGTCTTTTTCACACTCCAACTGTCCTCTCACTCATTCCTTTTCGTCTCTCACAACGGCCAGCACAGCAGGCCTCCGCCGCTGCTTGGCAGAGTCTAAAACGGCATTAGGGGGAGGAGAGCAGGGATGTAAACAGGTGGAAACAGTTCCTGTCATGGCGATTAGCATTCCCCTTGGGCAGGCACAGCTATGGATGAAAGAATGGGGCTACAAGGGGACAGGGAAGAGAAAGCTGGCTGGGGAGCAGGAGACAGGAAGAGGAATGAACTCATTGTCAAAGGGGGGCAACTTTGTACAAAAACTTCCTCCATGACAAAGCCTTCCCAGTGGCATCAGGTTGGGTGGTGGTGGTCTCTGCTGGGGATAGATGACCTGTTAGCTGTCTTCTTTGCCCGTAGTTAGATTTATGTGGCTCATGTGTGTGTGAAGAACTATGCATGCAAGTATTGATGCTAGCATGTGTAGGAGTGGACAGTTGTGTGTGTGTGTGCGTGTGTGTGACTGCATGTTGGCAGCAATGTTGGAGCGCGTGTGTTTGCCTATGTGTTTCCTATGTGTATGTATTTTATGTATTCATGCTTCAGAGAACTCACGCTGGTGCATGTCTACATATGTCTTAGGAACTGAGTATGGGGGGCTGGAGCGGTGGCTCAGCTGTTGGAGCACTTGCTTGGCATGTGCAAGGACCTGGGTTCAAACCCCAGCACCAAGTACACAACTAAGTGTCAGAATAACAAAGGCCAGATGAAAAAATAAATAAAATTCATTCTTTCTCCGTCTCTCACTCTCTCCCTCTTTAAAAAAAGAAAAAATCTGTCTGTGCGTGTGCGTGCATACACAACTGCGTGTAAGCCATCTCTGGATGTGTTGCGTTCCTCTGTTGGTATACACGTGTGGATGTACACGGTGGCATGTGCGAGGAAGAACTGAGTGGAAAACAGTGCCCTCATCCTTCTTTTAAAAGAGCAGCTCATCCTGACCATGGGGGCTACTCCATCCTGGCCAGAGAGAGGAGCCCTAATCTGCTAAATAGCCCAACTGTCTGATTCTTTGGGACCTGGTGCCCTTTGCTCAGCTCCCTGCCTTCTCCAAACCTCAGCCCCAAGTGGAGTGGAAAGACCCCAGAGCTGAGGAAGCTGTCCAGAAAGACAAGAGGTTGAGAGTCAGAATGGCGGGGTAGGACCCTGAAGGAGCTGGGAGAAGAAGAGGAAGGGTTTTTTTTCCTGAGCTTTTGAATATAAATAATTTATAGTAGAAAAGTGAGCTGGACTCTCGGGCAGGAGGTAAATGTAGACAATGAAATAGTAGTGAGTAAAGTGATCTGCTCAGCCCAGGCGTGCCCCTGATTGAGCCGAGACTTGGTTGGAGAAGGAGAGCAAAGTGGGGCAGGTTATCCTAGCTGACTGGCCACCTCTGTCTGAAGAGCTGAGGACAGGACGGCTGTCCCAGTAAACTCATGCAAAGGAGCTATCATCACCCCTGGAAACTTGGGCAGAAAGGAGAAAATTAGCTCTGCCGGCCGTGAGAGCTAGATCTTGTTTCCCAAAAATCCTCACAAACGCAGCAGATTTTACCCTACATGGCAGCTTCCTGCCACTCCAACTTCCAATCAGCCACCTGTGACCTAGCGTAGTTTTGTCACCCGTTATAGTTCACCTTTGGGCTTCTCGGATTATTCTCGAGGTAGTGTGGGGGTGATGCAGCCTTGAGGTCAGGCCATTTGCTTTTAAAATCACCCAAGAGATTCACTTAGACAGACCTTTTATGATTGCTCCTTGATTGCTCATTGTGTGTGAATTAATAGAAATAGAAAATAAAAATTATCCCTGAGGATACAACCTAGAAATAATCAACATTTGCATTCGATGCATGTCTGTCTTCCCAAGAGATTTTCTTTCTTTCTTTTCTGTATGTATAGCTATCCACACACACATATATATCTATAAACCATAAGCTGTTTTATAACTTATTTTTTCACATACTAATGTCTTAAATATCTCTTTATATAAGTAAAAATCTACTCTATTTCCAGTGACTCTGGAGGCTGGAAGGAGCAATGCGAGTCTGAGACCAACTTCAGCAACTTAGTGAGATCCTAAGCAACTTACGGAGACACTGTTTCAAAATAAGAAATTAAAAGGGTTGGGGATGTGGCTCAATGTTTAAGCACCCCTGGGTTCAATCCCTGGTATCAAAATAAGTAAATAAATAAAAATAAAAATCTATGTTGTCATTTTATACGGCTGCTAAACATTTCCTTGCATGGGCATATCATAATTTGTTTAACTCGGCTTCATTTATTAGCTATTTAAGTTTTTCTTTTTGGTTTTGGGGGGGATTTTTGTTTGTTTTGGTATGGATTTTTTAATTTGAGGGCTAGGGATATAGCTCAGTGGTAGAGCACTTGCATGGCACATAGGAGATCATTAGTTCAATTCTTAGCACTGGCAAAAAAAATTGGGAATAAAGATAACACATGAGGTTTTTTTTTAAAGGTGTTCTGTAGTCCCTTAGATGATTCTGGTGACAAAAGCAACATTAAAAGCTGAGAGATCTTGGCTCTGGGATCTCATCACCTCCTCTCCCAATTTAAGAATAATCTAAGAAGGGGCTGGAGCAGTGGCTCAGTGGTTGGAGCGCTTGCCTGGCATTGTGTGAGGACCTGGGTTCAAGCCCCAGCACTGTATTACAACTAAGTATCAGAGAAGCGAGGCCAGATGAAAAAATAAATAAAGGTGATTCTCTCCCTCTCCCCCTCATTCTGAGAGGGGGTCAGGGCACAGAGGCTCCAGCACATCTAGTCAGTCTTTTTTTTTTTTTTTTTTTTTTTTTTTAAGAGAGAAGGACAGTGAGAGACAGAGAGAATCAATTTTTATTGAGTTTTTCACATGGCTTTCGTTGCTCTGACACTTAAGTTGTCTACATGGGTGCTGGGGTTTGAAACCCTTGTACTTCTGCATGCCGGGCAAGCGCCAAGTCACCGCTCCAGCCCCGTAGTCAGTTAGTCTTGACGAACAGTTTGTTGGACAGGGTTTTTTGTTTGTTTGTTTGTTTGAATCACTCAGTCAGGCTTCTATCTCAACCTGGGTCTCCTAAAAACTTGTTTTGCTTGCTTCTGCTCCCAAACTGGAATTCTTTACAATCAATTCTGTTTAATTCATTTACTCGTCTATTCATAAACCCTCCTCAGGCAAGGGAAGGGTTTCCCATCTTGGCTGCCACATCTCAGCCCTTATAGCTCTTAGCACAGACTGTCTGCAGTTGAGACCAATGCCCCACCCAGGGTAGTTATTTAAAGAGTTCCAATCCTCTCTCCTCCATTTGAGAGTTGCAATCCTGCCTGTGTGTCCTCATCTGTGAAATGGGGGTAATAATAGGACCTACCTCCTATCATAAGGTAGGGAGAGGACAATCAGTTAGTATATGGAAGGCACTGAGAACAGGAGTAGGCACCCTGTGGAGTGCTCCATAATGGACAGCTCTAACCACTCTTTGAAAGAAAAGAAGCTGAGTGATCCCTTCAGCCACCTTTAGAAGACTTGGCTTCTTGTGGTTACCGTAGCTCCTCTTATCAGTGGTTGAGTTTTCTGCAGCCTGAAAATGTTAGATGAAAAATTCCAGAAATAGACAATTCACAAGTTTTGAATAACTTTCGTTACAGTATATTGTTACAATTGTTCTATTTTGTTATAAGTTACTATTGTTACTCTTGTACTGTGCCTGATTGATGAGTTAGACTTTCTTACTGGCATGTATGTATAGGGAAAAATAGTGTCTGTAGGGCTCAGTATTATCCATGGTTTCAGGCATGAAACCTCAGGAATCTTGGAAAGTGTCCCACGTGGGTAAGGGAAGACCACTATATATCTTTTTTTTTTATAATCTAAGGTTAATTGAGAAATACTTTCAATATATATCTCTTTTGACCCTTTAAAAGCAGCTCTGCTGGAGTTGGGAATGTGGCTCAGTGGTAGAGTGCTTGCCTAGCATGCATGAAGCCGTTGGTTTGATCCCCAGCACCAAAAAAACAAATAAATAAAAAGTCAAATAATTTCATTTAAAAAAAAAAAAAAGTGGCTCTGCTCTTTCAGGTTCCTCTCTTCCCATCACCCAAACGTGGACCATGACTCCCTGGAAGCTGTTAAGATAGCATGACCGGTGCACACCATATTTACCCAACGCAGAGCACCATGCCTCCATTACACTCCTGTATCGCACAGAGTTCTTGGCTTCTCTCAAGCATAATATTTTGTCTCCTGGCCTTGTACAACTCATTATCATCTCCAAAATTACTTTTATAACTTCCTTCAAGACCCTATAAACCCTGCTCACACTATTAAGGTGTTGGTGGCCTATAGTGACATTCAGAAATTCTGAGTGGGCACACTGACTCATAGGCACATTGGCTCCCATCAAAATAAAATGACATGTGCTCCAATTCGTATATCTTGGCTTGGGTAGGGGCTGCATAGAATTGTTCATGTTGGGGCTGGAGCAGTGGCTCAGCAGTTATAGTGCCTGCCTGGTGTGCATGGGGACACAGGCTTGAACCCTAGCACCATGTACACAGTGAAGTGTCGGGGCAACAGAAGCCACATGAAAAACTAAATAAAAATTGATTCTCTCTTTCTCTCTCACTGTCCCTCTCTCACTTTAAAAAAAAAAAAAGAATTGTTCGTATCAAGTCCTTTGTGATCTCTAGAGGGAGAGAGAAAGAGAATCAAAATTTATTTTAGATTTTCATCCGGTTTTCATTGCTCTGACACTTAGTTGTGTAAGTCATGCTGGGGTTTGAACCTACATCCTTATGCATGCCAGGCAAGCACCATACCGGTTGAGCCACTGCTCCAGCCCTCTAGTAAACTTTTTAGAAGGAACATGTCTAAAGTTAGGAAAACTGAGTTTCAGGCCAGGCAATTCCTTACCAACTTACAAAGGAGATGAAATCTGTCCCCAGGACCCTAGTTTGTCCATTCAGACTATTGTTATTGTCCTGTTTACTGATTCGATCAATATTTGTTAAGTGGCTACTGTGTGCCTGGTAGTCAAATACGGAACCTGTACCGTTGGGACTCATAACTAACAGGAGAATACAGGTAACAAAGAGATCATGCATCATGTTCTATAGTGAAGGAAGTAAAGGATTTATAGGGTTATGTGGCAGGGACATCAAAGGACATCAAACAGACTGAGATGCTCTGGGAAGGCTTCCTGGAGGAAGTGATGTCTAAACTGAAATTTGAAGGATAATTAGGAGTTAGGCAGCCAAAAGAGTGGACAAACGAGCAGAGAATGATGCCGTGTGTGAATGATGTCGGTGTTACAGGATTATGGTGTTACAATGGGTAAGAAGAGATAAAGCTGAGGAGCCAGGCAGGGGCCAGATCATGACCCGCGTGAGGAGACATGTTAAAGAGTTGGACGGTATTCTCTAACCCGCAGGACTTGTCCTGTGTTCCATTCCCTCCCCTTCTCAGTTCTGATATTTGCTGATAAGCCTCAGTACTCACAGGGAAGGTGGGGAGGGGCCTGAATTTTAGAAGGAGTAATAGAAAATTTAATGTACTACTCAGGATAAAACACAGGGCCTCATGCATGATAGATAAGTATTTTACAGCTGAGCTACATACCTTGATCTTTTTATTTATTTATTTATTTTAGAGAGTGGGACAGTGAGAGAGAGAGAGAGAGAGAGACAGACAGAAATAACTTTATTTAGTTTTTCACATGGCTTTCATTGCTCTGACATGTTGTTGTGTACATGGAGCTGGGGTTTGAACTTGTGATCTCATACATACCAGGCAACCATGTAATCGCCGAGCCCCCACTCCAGCCCCTAAATTTTATTTTGAAATGGGTCTTGAACATGTGATCCTCCTGTCTCAGCCTCTCAAATAGCTGAGATTACAAGAGTGTGCAACTACACTGGATAAGCATTTTAATTATTTATTTTTAATTTTAGGTTTTTTTTTTTTTTTTTTTTTTCAGCACTGGAGATCCAAAAAATGACCCAGCTCTACCACTGAGCTACATCCCCAGCCCAGACCGGGCATTCTAGAAATGGAGCCACTTGTAAGTAGGTGCTTGCTGCTGAAACTCAGGGAACATGTTATTTTTACTTTTGTTTTTCTTAAAAATCCAATGAACCAACATCTGCCCCATAAGGACATAGAAGCCATAATCGTGTGCATTTTACCCAGAGAGTAGCCAGTGAGCACAAAGGAACACTTTAAACGGACTGAAATAAGGGGACATGTACAAAAGGACCTCACATAAAACTTGCTGATCTTGACACAATTTTTTTTTTTTAAAGAAAGAGGGGACAGTGAGAGAGAAAGACAGAGAGAATCAACCTTTATCCAGTTTTTCACATGACCTCCATTGCTCCGAGACTTCGCTGTGTATGTGGTGCTGGAGTTCGAACCCGTGAACCTGCGCATGCCAGGCAAGCGCTGCAACCACTGAGCCACCGCTCCAGCTCCAACTTGACACAATTTTAACTAACAATCCTTAGATGCCCTTCTGTGCTTCCTGAGTGCCAGGCATGGTGTACAATGATGATATAAAGAAATACGGGCCAAGGAGCACATGGTCCAGCTCAGGAGTTCAAATCTGCATCACCAGCTTGGCAGCACAGTGGTACTGAGGCCCAATCCATGGATGACCGGGACAAGTAGATCTTTGGGAACTATCTTCTGGAGAGTTTCCTGGAGGAGACAGGATGTGAGGAGGGTAGGGGAATATGGGAGTCAAGGATGACAAGAACTGGGAGAAGTCAGGGAAGACCAATGGGGGGTGGGACTAGTACCAGAATGCATGGGCAGAAAATGCAGTCCCAGACCAAGCATGGCTAGGTGCTACAGTCAGTTGGATCAGACTTTGAACCCTAGCATCACCTCTTGTCAGCTGGATGGGTTATTCTACCTTTTCTGATTCTGTTTTCCTCCTCTTTAAGACTAATAAACACGTGCTGGGCATGGTGGTGTCTATAATCGCAGTGACTTGGGAGGCTGAGGCAGGAGAATCACAAGTTCAAAGCCAGCCTCAGCAACTTAGTGAGACCATAGCCAACTCAGGACACAGAGGCAGGGGGTGTTGGCGCTACCCTTCGGAATATTCACTGTGGCCTCTCCTCTCCCTACTGCTCTATGCTCATTCCTGTACTAAAACAGTTGTCACTTATAGTAAATGTTACAGTATGTGTGTCTGGTAGAGTGTGGAAACTGGATCCAGCACTAGTGCATTGGAAGGCACTAACGATTTAGGGCAAAAACAAACATAGACAAATATGTTAATGAAAGAGATTCTTTTCAGGTAGAAGATAGAAGCTGGAAATTAGAGAACTAAAAGAGCAAAAATGGGGAGCCCTGGGAGCAGCTCAGAGCCAGGGGGAGGCTGAGGCTGAGGCTGACCTGGGCTCTGGTAGCCTGTATTTTCCATTTCCTGTGTGACAGCCCCTCTCTAACTTAGCCAGATCTAATGCAAACCCTAGGAAACAGAACACGTTTCTGCTTTCTAATTTCCTTGTTATAATCTCTGCCCCAGGAGGCAAAACAAAATTAGAGCTAAGCCTATGCATCAACGAGCTGTCTTGTGATGGGAGACATCAACCAACTCTCCCGCACTTTGGAGTTGATCCACAATAAAATTGTCTACTAGAAACCAGTATTGACTTCTCCTCTTCTCCAGCAGACCTTTATGAATCTGGATGTGACCTCCTTTTTCTCTACACCTTTTATTTAACCCTGCCCAGCCACGCCCATGCACAGGCAGGTACATTCAGCCCCTTTCTAGCTGAATCATTACAGCAGTTTCCTCTCTTGAACAGATTGTAGCGGTCAGATGTCAATCCGGGGGCTGTGTTGTTCTCACTGTAATGTCTACTTTGGGCAGGACCGGGAGCACTTGGTCTCTGGACTCAGAAGTCTCTTTGGTACCAGGGATTGAACCCAGGGGCGCTCAACCACTGAGCCACATCCCCAGCCCTGTTTATTTGATTTGATTTTTATTTTGAGACTGAGTCTTTCTAAGTTGCTTAGGGCCTCACTAGATTGCTTGATATCCTCCTGCCTCAGCCTCCCAAACTGTTGGGATTACTGGTATGTGCCACCCCATCCAACCAACCTCAGATCTTAATGGAATTTCTTTAATATATATATATATATATATATATATGTATATATATATACATATATATATACATATATATATATATTATATTATATTAAAGAGAAAGGGACAGTAAGAGAGAGAGAGAGTTCTTCATGTGGCCTTCATTGGTCTGACACTTCATGGTGTATGTGGTGCTGGGGTTCGAACTCACATCCTTGCACATGCCAGGCTAGTGCCGTAACTGCTGAGCCACCGCTCCAGCTCTTGGGATTTCTTTTAAAGTACAGTTGACAATAGTCTGGCAAATCAGATCATGTTGCAAAAGAAGAATAATTTTCTGATTTCCAAATTTTCTCTTTAATAGTACTGTATCAGTCAGTCCAATCTGGCACTGAAATTGCATTGTATTTCCCCAAATGAAATACGCCTGAGGAATGGCTCGCACTGTGCAGGAGGACCAGATGAGCAAACAGCACAGAAGCAACCCAGATAATAAACGTAGGTGGCAGCTGTGCCCCCAGAGCTGGAGAACAAAGGAGTACATTCATGTTCTCCGAACTGGAAGCTCAAAGAGAGGCCCTGTGGAGCTCTGAGGAGAGAATGTCGCCAGCGGCTGCGGGCGGCTCTGAGGGGCACTAGGAGATTGGTACTGGGAGTGTTGAAAAGACCCAAGAGCAGGAATCAAGAGCTGCCAAAGAGCCACCTCGGGGGAAATCCTTGCAGGAACAGCAAGCAAACAGGAAGCCCTTTCTTCCTTCTCCAATCTTCCAGTCTCCTAGTGCTCCCATTGGCAAAATCTAATAGGAAGTCCAGTGACCAAAAAAAAAAAAGAAATCTAGTTCGCAGGGTCCCAGACTCATAAGACAGAAGAGCAGGGTTGGAGTGGAGGCAGCCATGTAGTAGCCAGCACCCAGAGCCAAGGCCCGGCTGACCTGGACCACAGGAGTCTGCAGTAAGCCATGGGCTAGAGGAAGCCTCCACCAGGAAAAGGAGGAGGTAGAAGACTGCTGCTGGCGAGAAACTGAGGGGACTGAACTAGAGTGAAAGGTGGTCTTGGACCCTTAGAGAGCAGGATCTCTATGCACCTGGTTTAGCCCTGGGATGAGGTAAATGAGGGTTGAGTGGGAAGAGTCAGTACGAGACACTTACAACTACTTTCCATTTTGAGCTATGAGAGGCGACTGGCAGGGTTAGGTAGGACTTGACCTAGGCAACACCATTTTGAATCTTATCCTCCATCTTCAGAAACAAGACCCACCTATCCCTAAACCCCTGACCCCCCTAATCCTAATCCCCCGATCCACCTGCAATACTCCACCACTATGCAAAGAAACCCTGAACACTCCATCATAAGAGAGGATCCTTCCCTGACAACTCCCTAGCACTGCCCTAATCTTTTCCCTTAGTCCTCTGTATCTACCCGTCTGTAAGCGGAAGACGGGAATCAGACTCTCCTGGGGCCTCCTCTGCAGCTTTCTCCTAATACCTGTGTGGCTGTTGAGCTGCCGCCACTCTCCCCTCTATTTCTCCACTCGCTTCTTTTTTTTTTTTTTTTTTTTTTTGTACTTTTTGTATTTTTTTTTTTTTTTAATAAAGAGAGAGGGACAGTGAGAGAGACAGAGAAAGAGAGAAACAACTTTATTGAGTTTTTCACATGGCCTTCGTTGCTCTGACACTTAGCTGTGTACGTGGTGCTGGGGTTTGAACCCGGGTCCTCGTGCTTGCCAGGCAAGCGCCGAAACCGCTGAGCCACTGCTCCAGCCCTCCACTCGCTTCTTTCCTTACAGGCAGCCCCTAGTATTGGGCCATTGGAAATGTGCTCCATCTGAGAAGGGTACCAACACATCAACCCCTGAATCTCTCCAGCTCCCCTGCAGCGTGGAAGGGATCCGTGGGGAGGAAGAAGGCTCTAGGTGGGAACTTCTCCCTAGGATTTATTGAAGGCAGCTCTCAGAAACACCTTTAAAGGAGCAAGGGAAAACAGAGGGTGGTGGGTAGGTGGGGTGGGGGGAGGTTGCACTGTGTTGCTATTGTGGTAAAGATCTCCTTTGATTCCCGCAGGGAGAGCTGAGGCTGGGTTGGGGGTGTGTGTGTGTGTATGTGTGTTTGTAACTGGGGTTTGAACCGGGGTCTCAGGCATGCTAAGCAAGCATTCTACCACTGAGCTACTTCCCCAGCCCAGTCCAGAATTCTGAACAGAGGCAAGGGGACTAGACCCTTGTACCCCTGCTTTGACTACTCATTAGATACAGACACCCCACCACCACACCAATAACCTCAGGCCAGGTAACTCTTTGGTCAAGAGCTATACCTAAGGGGCTGGAGCGGTGGCTCAGCGGTTTCGGCGCTTGCCTGGCAAGCACGAGGACCTGGGTTCAAACCCCAGCACCACGTACACAACTGAGTGTTGGAGCAACTAAGGCCATGTGAAAAACTAAATAAAGTTGTTTCTCTCTTTCTCTGTCTCTCTCACTGTCCCTCTCTCTTTAGAGAAAGAAAAAAAAAAAAAAAAAAAAGCTATACCTAAAAAAAAAAAAAAAAAAACTTATCTGCAAGCCATGAGCCCCCAATATTCCTGGCAGATCTAAAAGGGAGATCTAGATGCTACACTACCGTGTCTACAATGAGCGTCACCATGGAAGAAGTTCAGGGCAAGCTGTAGAGGACTCCAAGCAGGGGAGCTGCAGCCTGACCTTGGAAGATCTGCAGAATCAGCAGGGGCGGAGGTGGAGCCAAGTCACCAGGGATGAGGTGGCAGGGCTCCTGGGAGAACACAGGCATGCATTTCCCAAGCCTCAAGAAAAGAATGTGTTTTACAACCGGCCACAATGCATGGGCAGCAGAGGCAGAGGGGACAGAGGGCAGAGGACAATGCCCAGAGAAAGGCAGTCTGAAGCAGCTCAGAGGGAGCGTGGCATGAACAGCACTGGCCCTCCCACAATGCCACGAGGCTCTGTCCACCTTTGCAGTGGCCAGCTGCCGTCTCAGGAGGGAGGAAAGGAGCCCTCTCAAGAGAGAAGAAACCGATCTGAGAGGGAGGATTTGGAAGACTGAAAAATTTGCATTTGAAGACGAATTTCTTAACAGAACCTGGGTTAGCAACTCCCCACCCCCTCACCCTGCCAATTTTTCAAAACCAGATGGGACCTAATTACCTTTAATGGGGAAGTTTAAATTGTCATTCTACCCTGGCTATGAGCGGAAGAGAATCTTGAGAGAACGATAAAGTAAGTTATTAAAAAAATGAAGACATTAAAATTTATTCCCATCTGAATTGTGGTATGTGAATCTCATCACCTTGCAGCCCCCTCTCTCTGGCTCTCCAGGAAACACAGGTTTGGCTGTGATACTTCCTGTGTAAAGCACCAGTGGCACTCTGCATTGCCTGTACTATCCAGTTAAAACCGCCAAATTCTCCACAACCTGGTTTGGCCTCACCCTCAAGAGACATCAGAATACTCTCTGGACTCTCCCACTGGTGCTTCAGTTCTTCAGACATGCTGTCAGTCTGTCTAGAAGTGAACCCAGAGGCACTTAACCACTGAGCCACATCCCAGTGCATTTTTATTTTTTAATTTTGAGACAGGGTCTCACTCAGTTGCTGAAGGCCTTGCTAATTTGTTGAGGCTGGCCTCTATCTTGTGATCCTCCTGCCTCTGCCTCATGAGTTGCTGGGATTATAAGCATGCCCGGGTGTTTTGTCATTTTATCTGTCTCTTGAAGGACTCTGCATTCATTTTCATGCACTTTCTCCCTACCTTACCTCTTATGGCTCTTAACACACATATCAGCCAGGGGAGCAGAGCCACTGTCAATGTTATGGGATGAGGGATTTAGTGTAAGAGTTAGAATTTACACAAAGACCAGGGAAGTAAAGGTCCAGAAGGGGAAGTGAGAGGATTAGAGTTCGCAAACCTGTCCCTGCCAGGAGACAGACGTGTCCAGTCATTGAAGTGGAGGCATCAACGGGAAGCTATGCCTTGTTGATCTACAGCCAAGAGTCTGAGGGAGGGCTGGTCAGCAGGACCACACTGATAAGAAGTGCTGAACCCAGAGTGTAAGAATGAAAACAATCCAGGGATTGCTGGACATCTCTGTGCCTGTTGATCAACACATTTAACCTTTCAGACTCTCAGAGAGAAACACTACCTTCCATACCTCAAGAAAATTCTTCTTTTGCCCAACTTGAACCTACAACCGTGCAGTTTAACCAAGCTGACATCACACAAACCACCACAACAGTGTAAGATAGTCATCATTTACTTCTGTGTCTCCACCCCTCCATAACGCTGAGAACTCCCAGCTGTGAGCAAGAACAAGAACTATCTAGAACTATCTTCCTTTTTTTTTTTTTTTAAGAGAGAGGGACATTGAGAGAGAGAAAGAATCAATTTTATTTAGTTTTTCATGTGGCTTTCATTGCTCTGACACTTCATTGTGTACGTGGTGCTGGGGTTTGAACTCGCATCCTTGCACATGCCAGGCAAGCGCTGTATCCACGGAGCCACCGCTCCAGCCCCCTTACTTTTGTTTTTTAACCTTCCTTTTTGTATTGTCAGAGCCAAGAGCATTAATGGCAGCCTTACAGACTAGATACTCAATATTTTTTAGATAAAATTCAAAATAAAATGCACTGAAATGAATAGGCAATGCGTAAGTCTCAGCATTGGGTCTGGAGGTCAGAGCACAAAACCTGGGGGTTCATACTCATCAATGGTAAATAAAAAGTGGATTTTTTTTTTTTAAAGAAAGAGAGGACAGTAAAAGAGAGAGAGAAACAATCTAGTTTTTTCACGTGACTTTCATTCCTCAGACCCTTTGTCGTGCATGTGGTGCTGGGGTTTGAACTCATGCACTCGCTCATGCCAGGCAAGCACCGTAACCGCTGAGCTACCGCTCCAGCCCCCCAAAATGGATATTTAACATGTGGAATTCCCTAGAGAGGTAATTTCTGAGAGGAGGTAGAATATTTTGAATACTGGGTGGCTCTGAGGGTATGTTCTGGCTATTTCTATAAGGATTTTTCTCAGATGTACATCAATAGAAAATAGTGGAGACTGGGGAAGGGGAAATTGTGTCTTTCTCTTTGGAAGTGGGAGAATGTGGAGAAAGATGTGCTGTGCAGAACAGAGTTCAGGGAAGGAGGCGCCAGGCCTAGCAGAGGGCACAATCGCTCCCACACAAGACAGTTAATTGCCACTCCTGGTGATGCCAAGGCATCCTCTAAGGATTTTCTCACTTTCTGGAAGCCCAGGTTTAGCTTCCTCTTGGTTGTTTTGGTGGGAATCTGCCTCTGAAACCACAGTAGTTTGTCCACGTGTATACCTATGGAAAATCAGCAGTGCCTTATTGCTCCAAAAACTCATGGTACCTGACTCAGTGCAAATTCATGTTTTCATGGATTCCTTCTTGAGCTGCTATCTGTAAAGATGAAGAATCATGATTTTTTTTTTCCTGCAGTTCAGACATACTCCTGGCATAAGAGCAAAGAGCTGTAGTGACTTCAAGCTGGCCCTAAAGACTTCTGATCTGGCACACACTCTGCTTCCCCTGGCCAGCTGTGGGGCTTTCATCTCCTTGGACAGCAAGATATGTAAACAAAGGTGGAGGAGAGGTAGGCTTCATCTTCACCTTTCCTGAATTCAGACTTCCTCCTCCTGTGACAACTGCTAGGCCTAAGAGATCACCTCAAAATTCATCTGCAAATAGGGGAGAATAAGAGTAAGAGTATGTTCAAGTCCATTCACAATGGAGAAATGCCACTCAGCGCTGACCAACCAAAGCTCTGTCTGGGTTAGGACTGCAAAACTAGATGCTTCGATGGACCATTGAAATCCTTGTAGTCTGATCTAAGTCCCCCCCCACCCCGTCTCTGTATATAAGGGATGTTGCACATGTTATAAGAACCAACTGGACTTCTTGAAAAAGGCTTCACTTATTAGGCACTTTTAACAAACATTCTCTTGCTTTATCCTGAGATGACCAAAGGTCAGAGAATAGCACATTTGTGTCACACAGGCGTTAAGTGATAAAACCCTTTCATTCCAAATCCTAAGCGATTTCTGCACATCAAAGGTGTCTCTCTCTCTCTTTTACGCACACATACAGCCAAAATCACTTGAGAGTGGTACGATTTCAATATGGAAAAAAAAGAAAAATTAAAATTGCATTTAGAGTAGAACCTTCACCTGAATGAACATATATTTATATGTCACACGCATACACAAAAAACAGGAAGGATATTATACAATGAAATGGATAGGGAAGGAGCTGGGGATGTAACTTGATGGCAGAGCATAGTGGTGGAGTGGCAGCTTAGTGGTTGAGCTTAGTGTGTGGAAGGCCCTGGGTTCAATCCCTGTGTCCCTATGGAAGTGTGACTTCCAACCTCCAGAAAAAAAGGAAGAAAGAAATGGAAATTTATTTATGACTTTCTTTTCTTTCCTCTCTCTCTTCCAATACTGGGAGTTGAACTCAGAGGCCCTCTACTTAGTTACACTTTTTTTTTTTTTTTTTGGAGACAGGGTCTCTCTAAAGCTGCTTATGGCCTTGCTTAATTGCTGAGACTAGCCTGGAACTTGCAATCCTCAGGCCATAGCCTCTCAAGTCACTGGGATTACAGATGTGCACCATCATATCCAGCTTCCTTTTCCTTTTTTTTTTTTTTTAAGAGAGGAGGACAGTGAGAGAGAGAGACAGAGACAGAGAGAATCAATTTTTATTTAGTTTTTCACATGGTTTTCTTTTGCTCTGAAACTTAGTTGTGTACATGGGTGCTGGGGTTTGAACCTGTGTACTCATGCATGCTGGACAAGTGCTGTAACCACTGAGCCACTGCTCCAGCCCTCCACTTCCTTTTCTTTTTGACTATCAGCATAACTTAGAGCAGCTTTGCCCCACAGATCCAACTCCATGATAAATATCCCATCCCTGTGCCGCTCATCATGGTTCCCATCAGCCACGTAGGCCTATAGAGCACTTGAAATATTACTAGTCCTGATTGGGTAAACTCTAAGTGTGATAAATACATTAGACGGGGCTGGAGTGGTGGCTTAGCAGTTACAGCGCTTGTCTAGTGTGCATGAGGATACAGGTTCAAACCCCAGCACCACCTACATAAATGAAGTGCTGGAGCAACGAAAGTCACATGAAAAACTAAATAAAATTGATTCACGTTCTTTCTCTCTCCCTCTCTCTCTCACTGTCTCTCTTTAAAAAAAAAAAAGCACACACACACGCGACTTAGTATGAAAACAAGCATATGAAATATCTCATTAGTTATTTTTTGTATTGCTTAAGTGTTTAAATGATAATATTTTGAATATTGTAGGATTAAATGAAGCACCAAAATAAATCTCACTTGCTTCTTTTCACTTCTTTTAAGGTGGTACAAGAAATTTTTAAATTATGTTTAATTTTTAAGTTAAGTATGTGGCTCACAATATATTTCTATTGAACTAGTCTGGTCTAGAGCTGAAGGGCATGAAGCTTGAAATCAGACAAAAGAATGCAACTTCCTGTCTTTGCTTTTCTAATGTGGTGACCTTGCGCAAATTATTTAACCCATCCCTTACTCTTGCAGCTGTGAAACAGGGGTAATGACTGTTCCTAGCTGAGCATGTTACTGAGAGAATTAAATGGGTTCATAATGTAAAGGCTCTGCTGCAGGAAATGCCTGGCCGCAGTTTAACTGTTCCATAAGAATTAGTAGTCATACTGATTTCTGAATTTCAAAGGTGAATGTGAATTTCTTATGTAAGAAAAGATTAAAGAGAGAATGGAAACGATTAAATTAAAAATATAAAAGTAGTTTATTTTTCACCATGGTCAGAAACTGAATATTGATGTTGTTTTAAAGCTGTGTAATAGTGTTTGCTTTGTCATGTTGTGTGTGTGTGTGTGTGTGTGTGTGTTCATATAAACTCTGGATGAGAGTGGAGTCGGGGATGGTTACAAGTGACCAATTATTAGGTAATCCGGTTCTTGCCTGCTGACCCTGGTCCTCCCCCTAACATCAAGGGGAGGGGACGCTTGCATCACGGTTCTCCCTGGCATGCACAACACACCAAGTGTTCGCCTATATTTAGCCAACATGAAGTCACTGAAACTCCACGCCTGCTGGCCGCAGTCAGTGCTTTGTTGTTTGTGTTCACGTGGCTGATATGCTGACTGCTTTGCGTAGTTTGTGTCCTTAGATTAATTTAAAAGGACTGAAAATCTTTGTTACTGGTAAAACTGGAGAGTAGGAACTGAAACCCCAAAACAGCAAGTCCCCTGGAAAGGACCCTGAGGTGAATTCTTGCTATGTCCTGCAAGCCAGGGAGACCTCAATTATCTTTTTCTTTGATGAACAGCAGAGGACCAAGATGAGTAGGCTGGGGAGGGTTGGATCATCTGTGTTCTACTCAACTGGTAAAAGCAGCCTGTCTGATCAGTGGCTCCCAATGATGGTCTCAACTCCGTTCTCCTTCCAGCAACCAAAAATGAGTGACACATGAATACAGAAACACAGACCAGCTGGGCTGGTAAAAGGGCTGCCTACGTGTGTGGTTGCAGAGGTTCAACCTGTTGGCTATCGCCTGAGTTTTGTCCTCAGAGTCTCCTTTGTCCAGCTTAAGGCGTGTGTGTGTGTGTGCGTGTGTGCGTGTGTGTGTAGGCATTGGGAGCCCCAGCTTAGAATCTTTTTATTTTATTCCTTTGGTGCTGGGACTTGAAACCAGGGGCACTTTACCACTGAGCCACATCCCCAGCCCACCAGCATAGAATCTTGATTTACAGTTTTTTGCTTCTCACTTTGGATAATGATTACGGGAAAGATTTATCAGAGGGTCCAGTTTTGCTGAACAAATTAACATAAAGGTGTGGCAAAGAAATAAAATAAACACCGTTGAAAATAATTTTAAAGTAGGTATGTATTCATAACAGTATTTTACATGGGAAAATCCCTAAAGCCAGAGATTCTGTGCAAAATTTAGAAAGCAGTTGGCACTACTTTCTGCCCTTCAAACACCACTATTAGGGGCTGGGGTGGCGGCTCACTGGTTAGAGCACTTGCCTGGCATGCTCAGGAAACAGGGTTCCAACCCCAGCACCACATACGCAACTAAGTGTCGGAGAAACAAAGGCCAGATGGAGGACTAAATAAAATTGATTCTCTCTAAAAACAAATAAGCACACCATTATTATCTAGTTCTCTATCCCTCGTTCTGTCACTTAGAACTTATCATCTCCTCCTAAAAATAATTTTATGATAAAAAATAAATATAGCTGGCCATGTGGAAGGCTCCTTGAAAGGCTGAGACAGGAGGACTGCAAGTTCTAGGCCAGCCAGGGCAGTTTGCTGAGACCCAAGGCCTCACGTGCTCTTTCACTGAGCTGCATCCCCAACCCTTTTTTAAATTTTTATTTTGAGACAAGGTTGCACTAAGACACTCAGGCTGGTCTTAGATTGGCGATATTCCTGTGTCATGCCTCTCCAGTCACTGGTCTCTACTGCACCTGGCTAAAGATAAGTTTTTTTCCTCTCTATTTTTTTTTTATTAGTTCAGCATGTTCTTACATGCTGGAGGGATTCATTGTTACATATTCATATATGCACACATAATGACAAAGTAACTTAAGCCCGATCCTTATCCAGTGTCTCCCCTCTTTGCCCACTCCCCACTCCCTTGTCTCCAATATGATGTCCCCCTCTTACATATATGTCTCCATATACATGTGTATTAATTTTTGCATTTTCAAGTTTTGAATTCCTGCATGAGTATTATTTGGCTTCTCTGGGGAGTCAAGTGTACCATACAGAATTAATAAGCCCCCTTTCTCCTTCCCTCTCCACTCTCCCCTTCTCCTCTTCTGCCCTCTTCCTTCCCTTTTTATAGCTATAATTTCCCCATATTATGTGATACTTCAAATTTGGTGTGTCTAGTGAATAAACTTGTCTAATTTTCACCCTAACCTTGGTTTCACTCTAGCTTATGCAAATAAGAGAAATCATTTGACCCTTGAGTCTCTGGGTTTGGCTTATTTTATTCAGCATGATTTTTTTTTCCATTTCCATCCATTTTCCTGCAAAAGCCATGCTATCATTTGCATATCTTTTTTTAAAAAGAGAATTTTTTAAAGAATATTAAATTTTATTTTGAAAAAACAGTTTTAAACTATTATTTTCACACCAGATTGTTATCAAGAACAAATACTTCAGAAAAGCGTAAAACCCCCTATTTTATTTGTTAATTATATAAATACAGATTTTAATAAGCTTTAAATATTTATTTGTTCATTCAACAAATATTTATTGAGCATCCAGTGTGAATAATGCTAGTGGACATTTCTTTTATGTCATTTCTTTTACCTTTCATTAAATAATCATAATATTTATTTATTTATTCTTATTTTATTATAAATTGACAATGTATCATTATATATATTTATAAGGTATGAGGCAATGTTATGATTTATACATACAGTATAGAATAATTAAACAAGCTCTGTAACATATTCATTATCTCAAATACATTTTGCGGTGAGGACATTTGAAATTCACTCTCAGCTATTTTGAATTAATCACAATTTTTGTAGTTTTTACTAAAAGAAATGTTTTCAGTATCATTCTTCTTCAGCTGCAATATAGATTTGGTGAACTTATTAAAAATGTATCCTTGGGCAACACTAAAATGAAAGCACCCACATAAGCTCAACTCACAGGGCACTTTGAAATGGCCTTAGCTTCCGTGGTACCTTATTATATCCTCCAAGGCTGTGACCTAGAGGTTACAGACAATTACCAACATACCTTTTTTTCCCCACTTAAAAGAAGCATACATACAAGGAGAATTAATTTCAAGAGAAACATGGAGTTGGGCTGGAATGGTGGCTCAGTGGTATTGTGCTTGCCTGGTATGCATGAGGACCCAGGTTTGAACTCCAGCACCACATACACAATTAAGTGTCAGAGCAATGAAAACCAGATGAAAAATTAAATAAAACTGATTTTTCTCTTTCTCTCAGTTTCCCTCTTTCTTAAAACAAAACAAAACAAAAAACCCATTGAGTGAACTCAGATATACTAAAAAGTAAATTATGTCAAACTTCAGCACTTTATTGTTAGTTTCAAGTTAATTTCCACATACCTAACACTCTAATGAGAATGGCTGTGCTGGCTGCTATCCAGCCATCAACACCTCAGTGTGAATGAAGATCTGAGAGGAGATTCTAAGAGACAAGTGAAATGGTAGGGAGAGAGTGGCTACTCAACAGGGTGTGGGCCACCTAGGGAGAAAAGGTTTCTCTAACTTGCTAATTTTGTACAATGACAATAGTCTCAGAAAGCAATTCGCTAGGTCCTAGTCCTACTTGCCACAAAAATTGCAAAAAACTGTAATTCATGGCTATACACAAAGGTACACACCCATTCCCAGGTCCTCTGGAGGCTGTGGCAAGAGGACTACAAATTGAAGGCCAGCCTGGGCAATTTAGGGAGACTCTGTCTCAAAATAAAAAGTGAAAAGGACTGAGGATGTAGCTCACTGGTGGAGTGCCCCTGAGTTCAATCCCCAGTACCACAAAAATAAATAATAAATTAATTAATGAGAAAAAAGCTGTTTTGGATTTCACTTCAATTAAATGCTGTGATTACCACTAATATTTATCATGATAGAAAAGAAGTCTGCTCTTTCTGAAGCTTTTATATGTTATCAGTCATTATACTGACCATTTATGATCATTAAAATGGTTGTAGGAGGTTGGATCTAAGTATTGTTGCTATAGTTTTAAAATATAAATGTAGGGCTTGGGGTGCAGCTCAGTGGTTGAACCCTTGCCTGGCATGCATGAAGTTCTGGGTTAAACCCAACAAATCAAAAATAAAAATAAAATAAAATACAAACACATAGAATAATAATTTCCTTTAGTACAACAGTTAAAATATGCAGTATTATGATTCTCAACAGTTTTTAGTGCTACTAAATATGTAACAGTAACTTTTTAGAATTTTGTAAAAATGATACATTTCAAATCTGTGTGAAAAAAGATAGATTATTCATTAGATGGGATTCTCATTTGAAAAAGAAAATAAACCTTTATCTCACCCCTTAT
This sequence comes from Aplodontia rufa, assembly GCA_004027875.1. Classification (NCBI taxonomy): domain Eukaryota; kingdom Metazoa; phylum Chordata; class Mammalia; order Rodentia; family Aplodontiidae; genus Aplodontia; species Aplodontia rufa. Next base: position 56,107 of record PVKS010003110.1, read on the forward strand.
GTAAAATACATTTCAAATGCACTATGATTTAAAAGTAAAATAAATGAACTTTTAAAGTTCTAGAAGATAAAATATAATCTTGGCATAAAGAAGCTCTTTTTAAGCAGAGACCCTCAAGGAAAATATTATCAGTTGATACCCCCCCCATAATGTCTCCCTAGCAAATAAGAAACACAGTTGCCATGGATACGAGGAAAATATTTACAATACTTACTACAAAAGGATATAATATAGTATACACAGAACATTCACGTACAATGACCACAATAACTTTTACATGTAAGGACAAACCCTCCAAAAAAAAAAAAAAAAAAAAGCGGGAGAGACTTGAATACGGAGTTCCAAGAAGAAATAAAAAGGTCCCCAAACTCTTTAGCACAGTAAAATGCTAGCGCTGGAGGCACTTTTGAGATCAGCAGCATAAGTTCCCCATTTTACACAGCAGGAAATGGTGGCTCAAAGATGGTCAGAAATGTGCCTCATGTCATCCAACCAGTTAATGCAGAAGCAATTCAACTCTTTTTTTTTTTTTTTTTTTTAAGAGAGAGGGACAGTGAGAGAGAGAGAGAGAGAAAAACAGAGAATCAATTTCATTTATTTTTTTCCTCTGGCCTTTGCTTCCCCGACACTTAGTTGCGTATGTGGTACTGGGTTCAAACCCTCATCCTCGTGCATGCCAGGCAAGCGCTCCAACCGCTGAGCCACCGCTCAAGCCCTCAATTCAATTCTTGAAATCAGTTAGTAGAGATGATCTTGATATATCAGATATGAACAAAAAGGATGAAGTCGTGGCCCTGCACATTCAGTCCTGCATGTGTGAACCAGGAGGGACATCAGGGAGCACACAGAGAAGAAAATGACGAGTCCCAAGGTCCCAGTTGCCCTCCTGGCCACAGAATATGAGAGACGTGAGCTCATTTGGCATGGGCTGCTCCTGTAGTGGCTTCACAGGCTGGGATATGAGACAATGAGTTAAGACAGTCTAGGTCAGCCCCCATTTGTTTGGATGACAATCTCCAGCCCAGCTATGCTAAAGGTCACTACCTGCAGGGCAAGGCTTTGCTGAGATAGATGCAAAGACATGGGCTGCCATTAGAGCTGGACCCTGGTAGAAACTGAATGGAAACCAAGAGAGAAGGGCAAAGAAAAGAAAATGTGGATGATTCTAACAGCTTTAGCTACTTACCAAGTCAGAGGTTCCTATGTCTTCCCTGCACATAGCAACAGAGGACGGGAGAAATAACCATTTTGGGTAGCGCACACATTTTAAATTGTTCTTGCATTTGTTTCAATAATATATGAAAACACGACTGGCTCATCAGTCATGATTTCACGCACACAGTTGCTTCCTGCCCGATAGCATTTAGGTCAAAAGTGACTCCATTTCAAAAATAATACTAAGTAATTAGTGGGGTAGGTGTTCATTGAATATGACAAAATTTGTGAATTAAATTTTGCATATTAAATAACTTAAGTTTGAGAAACAATGATAGAGTCCATTGTGTACATTTTTTTTTTTACCCAATTCTGGAAAGACTTTTTTTTGGTACTGAAGATTGAACCCAGGAGTCCTTTACCATTGAGCTACATCCCCAGTCCTTTCTTATCTTTTATTTTGAGACGGGGTCTTGCTAAGTTGTTTAGGGCCTCACTAAGTTGCTGAGGCTGGCTTTGAACTTGTAATCCTCCTGCCTCAAGCTCCCAAGTTGCTGGGATTCTGGGTGTGCGTCACTGTGACCAGTAGCAAAGCAGTTTTTAGTCTTGTTTGTGAGATGCATTCTGGACTCTCCACTTCTCTTTGACTCCTCCTTTTTCCTTTCTCCTTATATTAATTGTCTGTAAGCCTTTCTATCAGTTCTGCTTTTAGAGGTGCTTTGTTCATTCTCTTTTCCCATGTCTAAGGTTTCATTTCTGGCCTATGCCCCCATCACCTTTCACCTGGACTGGATCTCACTTCCAATCTAATTTTTTCTCCTTCAAACCACCCTCCCACTATTGCCAAAAAACTCTGAGCTGAACTTATCATGCCCCAGTACACAGGATAAAGTCCAAGCTACTTAGCAAGACTTGAAAGGCAGTTAGTTGCTTGTCCCTACTGACCTCTTCAAACTCAAATACTGTCAGACTCATGACTATAAAACAATAAAGCCAGGTTTCTTGAAACTCAGGTCTTGGTTTTATGTATATGTTATCTTAAGACAGGTTCTCACTAATTTGCTTAGGGCCTCACTAAATTGCTGAGACTGGCTTTGAACTTGCGATCCCCCTGCCTCAGCCACCCAAGTTGCTGGGGTTACGGACGTGCACCACCAAGCCTGGACTTAGCGTTCTTCTTAAAGCATAGTTCTGCCTCCACAGAGTCTCTCACGATTGTTTCTGCACAGGTAGGGCCTGCAGAGCCCATTCCTGCCTCTCTGGTGCTGTGGGGTCTGGTTATCAATGCATAGTAAGAACACCAGAGACCAGAGTAGAAAAAGAAAAAAGTTTATCCTGGGGACAGAGAAGAAACAGAAAAGAGAAGAAACAGGCTGGTGCACCAGGGCTACTGCCCCAAAGTAAAGTTGGGAGGGCGGCAGCAGCGAGTAACTCAAGCAGGCGTTTTTAAAGGTGAAAACCACAGCAATTTTGACAGGCTTACCAGAGGGGTCTTCTTCCAAGAAATCCAAACAGCAAATTCCAGTTTATCTATTTCAGGCTGCATCTGGTGGGTTAGCAGGGCGGGCTAGGCGCAGAGCTAAACTATCCATATCTGAAACCAGTAGCTTGTGGGGTCTCCGGAGGAATGGGTTGCTTCACAGAAATGGACACAATGACCTTAACTCATGAACACATGATTTTGTCTCGGGTATTTCTGTTCCTTTACCATAGTCAGCACAACTCAAAGATTTTATTCACAGCCATTTTGGCTTGGTCAATCTTAACTAGATTTATTTGTTTTATATCACGGGGGTCTCTACCCTTTAACATTAGCACAGGCCATTGAGTAAACCCTCTTACAAGATAGACAGAGTGTCATAAAGTGGACAAGACAGGGAAAAGGATACTGCAGGTGTCCTTGAACCCACAGTGGGTATTACAGAATGAACCGGTGATAGAAGTGAATAAAGAGGAAATTAAAGTGTTTATTAAGCAAAACTACATTCATGATGGAGACCCCCAGAACTGCACAACCATGTCTAGGCCATCCTCACTTTGCAATTATCCCACAAGAAGCAGGCGTCTCCACGGAGAAGACAGTGGCACATCCATTTAATTCCAAGCTGGATCAGCTGACAGCGGAGCTGTCCCTTCCAGTTCCCCCTCACCAAGGACAGCAGGGTGGGGCCTGAGATTGTGAAGAGAAAAGGGTGCTTCTTGACTTATAGTTACCACCCTAAACTACTCTGGAACCCCTGTCTTCAGCTTTTTGTTGTGTAAGATAATAATAGCTTTAATTTTAAGTCACTTCTAATAAGATATTCTGTTACTTGTAGCTACCAAACCTCCTCACCAATACCACCCTGAGCTGGGCTCTTTCATGCTCCACCAGTATTTGCTCCTCCTCCTCCTCCTCCTCCTCCTTCTTCTTTTCTTCTTCTTTTTCTTCTTCTTCTTCTTCTTCTTCTTCTTCTTCTTCTTCTTCTTCTTCTTCTTCTTCTTCTTCTTTCTTCCTCTTCCTCTTCCTCCTCTTCCTCTTCTTCTTCTTTTTTTTAGAGAGAAAGAGAGAGAGGGAATTTTATTTAGTTTTTCATGTGACTTTCCTAGATGTGACACTTAGTTATGTACCTGGTGCTGGGGTTTGAACCTGTGCCCTTGAGCAGGCCAGGCAAGCGCTGTAACCACTGAGCCCCCGCTCCAGTCCTTCATATTGTTACATTGCTATTTGAATGAATAAAGTTTGTCCATCCAGACTGTTAGCAACAGGACTTTGCAAAAGCTTTCAACAGAGTAGGCAGAGTAGATTCCAGTTTGCACCCCCAGTGCTGTTGAACTTGGCCAGTGGACTGCCTTAGCCAATGGAACATTAGCTGGGAGGACACAAGCTGAGCTTCAAATGTCTTTGACCGAATTGACTGGGTTTCCACCTCTGCTGTGGGAGGGGTATGCCCCAGGTACCCACTGTTCCTTTGGCTCCTTTCCAGGAATGGAACCACTTGAAGTAGAACTGTGTGGGGTCCCAAAGCTGGAGTCCAGCCTATCTCAGGTAAACGTGGTGCCCCACTGAGGTCAGACCTGGGCTGACCTGCAGGCCCACAAGCAAGAAAAAAAAATTGTCCGTTGTACTCAGCCACTTAAGATATTTGCTGTGGTTTGTAACGCAGCAAGACCTGACTGATCCAAAAGCAAAGTGGGTTTTGTCTTTGTTTTCATTGGAAAACAGCTCTTTGTTTTCCCCTTTGTGGATGGTCCACAGCAGGGGAGTAATAACCGACGACCTTCTACCCCAGCTCATTTCTGGGGCATCTCCCAGCACGCTGGTTTTGTAATGCACAAGGTTCAGCAGCCTCATTCTTACTTTAGCCTGACCGGAAAGTAAATGAGGACTACTGGGCTCCTACACTCCCTCCCCCACTGAAGTCACAGTGAAACCCAAAAGTTAGACAGAACACGCGGTGGCCCAACCGTGCCACTGCTTCTCCCTCCGGAGACTGGGAATTGTTTTTAACGAGGGTGCCTGGCCTTAAGGATCCTGCCCCCGCACAGTTTCAGCCAAAATGTTTCCAAGCCAGGGTTCACAACTCCTTTTATAAAAAGAATGTTCCCAAGAGGAAGCCAGCAGGGACAACGCCATTAGTCGAGTGGCCTGGATTACTCAGACCTCGTTTTCCTCCAGCTGAAGTCCTGGAGGAGCTGCTTGCCTCTTTCCTCTGTGTGCGTCTTTCCCTCCCAACGTCCTTCCAGCGCCAGCCGGTTTTTCCCAGCTCTCTTCCCCGGGCTCAGATCTTCCCCGCAGCTCTGCGCCGCTACGCCATAGCGGACACTGTCCTCAAGGTGGCAGCAGAGAGCCGCTCCCCGACCAGCACGCTGACGTCACCTTGTTTACCCGGCTCGGGTCATTTTTAGATCTAAGATCACAGGATGTTAATTGGGCCAATGATTTCCCATTCGTTTGACCCAAGGCCCTCCTAGTGGGCGTCCGGACAAGTATGATGTCCTTTTTGACGAAGAAATTTTGCTGCGGGGATTTTTTGCAAACACTTGGAATTTCATATTTAGGAGATAGGAAAACTGCGCATTGCTTGGAGCTGTGAGCTTTTTGGATCACTTTAGTTTTGGAGCCCGAAAGGGAGTAGAGTCAACTGGGGAGAGAAGTCAGGCTAGATATCACCATGGTGTCTGGGGGACGTCGCCAGAGCAAGCGAGAGCCCTCAGAAGGACTCTCCGTTTTACTTCCTCTTCTCCCTTATTTATAAAGTAACAACTCAGCAGGAAAGCATTTGGACTTTGGAACTTGGAAGGAGAAAGCAAGCAGCTAATTTGATCTAGCTGTGTCCTGATGCACTGTGGGGAGACACCTTGAAGTTTAGGGCCTTAGGAGGCCCCTGCCTCGCATGCCCTCACTCAGGAATTGGATCTGAATCTTTCAGAGCCATAAATCACCGTCCCCTCCACTGGAAATTTTCATCCCAGTAGCAACAAGCACCTTATTTGCTATTCCTGTGGTACCCAGCTACTGAGGAGGAAAGGTGAAAAGGAACTAATTGGCCTATCCTGGTCTCATCTCCGGGCCCTCCTTAGCCTTAGCAAAAGCAAAAATATCAAAAACACTGCAGTTTTTGCTCTTGCTAAGCCAACTGGTGCATGGGAGACAAAAAGAGCTGGGAGTTTGTCTATGACTGTCCAAGAGGCAAAATAAACAAAATTCCACAGCAAAGCAACACTTTACAAGAGAAAAAAAAATGCTAAAAAGGAGGAAAATGTAACATTAGGAGATTAATGTTATAAACTGGGCATGGTGGTACATACCTATAATCACGGCAACTCTGAGACTGAGGCCAGAGGATTGCAGGTTCAAGACCACTCAAAAAGACTGTCTCAAAATAAAAAAGGGCTGTGGATGTAGCTCACTGGTAGAGCACCACTGGATTCAATCCACAGTACAAAAAAAAAAAAAAAAAGTTGAATACAAATGAACCTTCAAGGTTTTCAAGCGCTTGTTCCTCCCTCCTCACTTTCCATCTCATTTTTCCACCTGGTGTTGCTGCAGCCACCACCACATAAAAACCAACCCCCAGCGAGGCAAGTCCGGTCCCTCAAGTAGGTTTGTCATCCACTGGAGTGATCATGCTAACTGGAAGAGATGGCGGCTTTCATGCAGGCAGGACAGGAAGGAAAATTCAATTTAGTTTGATTCATTTTTTGAGCTCCTAATCTGTGTCAACTACTCAGATAGGCAATGTGGCTTATAAAAACGTAAAAAGACATGATTCCTGCCACTGTGGATCTTCAGGCCTTGTGGAGTTTATAGACATAGGCAGTTTGTGTTGGTTTTTGTTTTATGTTCCTTTTGTAAGCACAAAATGAAAGAAAGGTAGCAAGCAAGAAATTACAATAGAAATGGAAATGGGGGATAAATGGCTCAGAAAAGCGTTCCTCCACTTTGGTGTCCGCTTTGGAGTAGGGTTGGGGACAGGTCCTGGAAAAAATGGCAGAACTGTTTGGCAGGGGACAGGAGCCCCACACTCCAGGCTCTCAGGAGCTCCAAGGAGACTGAAAGAGGAGAGAAGAAACGGCTTGCTCAGAGGTTTGTCAATGAAGGACAGTCAACAAGAAAATATGGGAGTATAGAGAATTCCCAGGTGTCATCCAGGAAAAGCCTTTAGAACCAGACTGAGTTTCTTGCATTGGTGAGGAAATATATGAATAGGAAGAAACAAGTGGTCTCAGGTCTGCTTATTCCCAGCAAAATCATTTTTTTAAATGCATGTTGTTGGGGCTGGAGCGGTGGCTCAGTGGTTTCGGCGCTTGCCTGACAAGCACAAGGACCTGGGTTCAAAACCCAGCACTACATACACAACTAAGTGTTGGAGCAACTAAGGCCGTAAAAACTAAATAAAGTTGTTTCTCCCTTTCTCTGTTTCTCTCTCTCACTGTCCCTCCCTCTTTAAAAAAAAAAATGCATGTTGTCAAGAACCTGGCAATAATTCACATCCCTCCTAAGCACAGGGAAGAGCAAATGGAAAGCAAACAATGAAAAGCTTTTATTTAATTTTGTTTAAGAGAGAAAGAAAGAGAGAATCAATGTTATTTATTCATTTGGTTTTTGTTTCTCCAACATTTAGTTGTATATGTGGTACTGGAGTTCAAATCCAGGTCCTTGAGCATGCTCCAACTGCTGAACCATTGCTCCAGCCCCTATGTTTTATGACTATATGAAATTTTAAAAATACTTTTAAAAGATCTTTTTAATTGGACTTAGTAAGACCCCATCTCAAAATACAATCACAAGGGATAGGGGAATGCAGTTCAGTGGCAAAGTGCTTGTCTAGCAGGCCTGAAGCCCTAGGTTCAGTCCTCAGAAGTGAACGCATGCGCATGCACACAAATCAGATTAGGGCTGGGGATATAGATCAGTGGTAGAGTATGTGCTTACCTTGGGCTTGATCCCCAGCACTACCAAAAGGAAAGAAAAACTTTCTAATAGTTAAACGTAAAATAAACGTAAATAACAACATAAAACAAATGTACAGCTTCATAAAGTATAAGGCAAGGCTGGGGATGTAGCTTAGTAGTAGAATACTTGCATAGCATGCAGGAATTCCTGGGTTCAATACCCAGCACCGGAAGGGAAAAAAAAAGTTAGAAAACAAAACATAAGACAAACACTCTAGTAACCTTGCACGCACCCAGGAAAGGAGAACTCTGCCAACGACTCCAGCAAGACCTTTTTTAACCACAATAACTGTTGCAGACTCCAAGGACAGACTGGGTGGGACACTTACAGGATGTTCTGAGGCCTCTAAGGAAGGAAAGGGCCCTTTAGCCATCAATCAAACACTATTTATGGAGTGCATATGAGAGTGTTACATCAAAGTATAGGACCTCATCTAACCTGCATTGAGGATCTCCTGTATGTTAAGGGGTTTATCTATGCTATCTGTAAATGAGATAAATTAACATCAACCTTCACAACAGCTCTGAGCTTGGTGTCATTATCTCCACTTTACAGATGAGGAAATGAATATGTAGACAGATTAAGTAACTCGCCAAGGGTCACATGGGAAGTAAGAGGCAGAACTGACGCTTGAACCCAGGCAGCCCGGCTCTAGAGCCCATATTCCCCGCTATAAATAGTAAGCTGGCTAGATTGCTGGTTGCTGCCGATTGCTTTTCTAGATTCACTCTCCATCCTTACCCTACTCTTTGACTTCTGGTTGGGTTTAGTCTGTGGGAATCAGGTAAGAGATCAGAAGAAGGGCTGGAGTGGCGGCTTAGCGGTTAGAGCGATAGTCTGGCATGCGTGAGGACCCAAGTTTGAACCCCAGCACCACATACACAACTGGGCATCAGAGAAACCAGAACCAGATGAAAAATACATAAAAAATTGCTTCTCTCTCTCTTAAAAAAAAAAAAACAACAACAAACAAACAGAGAAAGAGACAGAAGTGTGAGAGGGAGATCTGATCAGTTACTTCCAGGCTGGCTTATGGCCACAGCTCTGTCAGGTGGCCCAGAACATACAGGACACAGTCTGCAGGTCCTGGTGACTGCACTGCCCCTCACCCCTACAGGCCTAGGGGTGGTCAAGTAGCTGTTACTTATTGCATTACCCTTGTGGTTTTCTTACATCCTGCCCACACCTTTGTAAATGACCCCTTTATTCAACTCTCCTCAAATTACCCAATTTGAGTGTGCCATCTGTTTCCTGCTCAGGTCCAGCTTGATATAAATAGGAAGTCAGGAAAGCAGGAGCTCAGAGGCCTGGCTGTCTGTGTGGGCAGCATTGCTGGTGGGCGATGCAGGACCAGTCACAGGTGATTCAAGATGAGCTCTCACTTGAAGGGCTTCAGGACTTTAGTAGGGAAGGCCTCTGGCACTGCAGAACGAGGCTGCCCCCCAAACCTCGGGTGTCCTGAGTTAGGATGGGCTACAGTGCTTTTATGGGTTTAAAGGATCCTAGGCCTTTTCTGAGAAAAGTAAAGGGAGGAAACAGAATATGGAGGAGGCTAAGGTGATGGGCTCCAGAGGCACGTAGCCTGGATTCAAATCCTAGTTCCTCCGGCTCTAAAGTTATCAAGTACATGACTTGATAACTTGTGCTATGCCCAGTTAACATTTCCTTTCTTTCTTTTCTTTTTTTTTTCTTTTTTGAGAGGAACAGTGAGAGAAAGAGAAAGAATCAGTTTTATTATTTAGTTTTTCATGTGGCTTTCATTGCTCTGATAGTTTGTTGGGTACCTGGTGCTGGGGTTCGAACTTGCGTCCTTGTGCATGACAGGCAAGCACCATAACCGCTGAGCCACCACTTCAGCCCCACCAGTTAACATTCTCATACCTCAATTTCCTCATCCATAAGGTGGGTTGATGTTGATAAATGCAGTGCCTAGCCCACATTAAGTGCTATATTATTTTTTTTTAAGAGAGAAAGAGAGAATCAATTTTATTTAGTTTTTCATGTGGCTTTCGTTCCTCTGAGGCTTCATTGTATACGTGGTGGGGTTTCAACTCATGTATTCACTCATGCCAGGTAAGCACCATAACCGCTGAGCCACAGCTCCAGCCCCAGTGCTACATTATTGATGGAGCCCAGACATAATTTTTTAAACTTTTTTCTTTTTCTAGAGACAGAGAATCAATTTTATTTATTTTTCATCTGGCCTTTGTTTCTCTCCTTAACATAGTTCATTATCATGTGGTACTGAGTTTGAACCCAGGTCCTTGCACATACCAGGCAAGCGCTTCAACTGCTGAGCCACTACTCCAGCCCCTCCCCCCCTTTTTTTTTTAACTTTTGAAATTACAGGAGCATATGCACCTTGGGGAATCTGGGAGCCCTTGGGAAATCAGGAAGCACATCCTGAAGCACATTGCCACAGCGTGGATCTGGGACCAAGGAGAGACTCAGAACAGGGAATTCTTCCAGTACTTTTTGGCCCCAACCTGGATTAAGCAGCCACTTGGGGGCACATAGAACAGATGCCTGTCACCAGACCAGAGCAAGCTGAGTTGGGTAAAGAGCTTACGCTGAGGGCTGGGGATGAAGCTCAGAGGTAGAGCACTTGTCTAGCATGTGCAAGGCCCTGGGTTCCATCCCCAGCACTGCAAAAACAATTTAAAGGGGGAAAAGAAAAAGCTCAAAGTGGGAGCATGAACTGTCCCTCTCCTTCCTAGATGTTTCACTTTTGTAAATATCACCTCTCTCTCTGGCCTTGTTGACTTTTCCCTCTCTACAGGAATATTCTTATCAGTGTCTAAAGTGCCCTAACATATCTTTTCTTAAACTCCCCTTTGATTGCTTAATCCTCTTCCATTTCTTCCATTTGTTTAATTCCCTTAATAACTAAATTTCTTTTCTTACGATACTGGGGATGGAACCCAGCCAGGGGCCCTCTATCACTGAACTAGACCCACAGCCCCACCTCCTGCCTTTTTTTTTTTTTTTTTTTTTTTTTAACAGAGACTCATTAAGTTGCCCAGGCTGGCCTCAAACTTGTGATCCTCCTGAGTCAGCCTCCCCAGCAGCTGGGATTACAAGCACGTGCCACTGCACCCAGCTGAACTTCTTGAACTTCTTTCCCCTATTCTCTCCTTAATATAGTTCATTATCATTTCAGTCCCTATCACTTCCCAAATCGCTCTTCTTATCATTACTGATAAGCTCCACATTGCTTCACTTCATGGTCACCTTTCTATCTGTCATAGATAGATAGTCAGCTGCCTTTGGAGGGTAGGACATATCTTCTTTGGTTTCTGTGGATCTCATGGACCCAGAATTTGGTGGATTCTCATGGATCTCAATTCCTGGATCTCCCACTGCTCCAGATTTGGCAGTGTGTCGTGGCAGTGAGATCTTGGGATATGTAGAGTAAGCAGAGAAAAAGTAATGTATTGTTTCTTCACAGTGTCTCAGGAAGTGCGAAGACACCTCTTTGGGTGACCAGTAGATGCATGAGGTTGATGGGAGTTGGAGAAGGGTGGGTCGATGCAAGGGGAAACCTGAGCTGAAGCCAGGATGGTCTACCCTGCCCAGCAGCCCTGGGAGCTCACAGCAGCCAGATGCTGACGTTCATCTCTGGGGTTTTATGGTAACAGCCCTTTATTATTATTATATTTTACAAGGGAAGAAAATAGGAGTAGGGAGAGTATGGGATTGATTAAGCTGCTTGCTCAGGGTGACACAAGGAGAGGCAGTGTCTTGATGGCACCCCCGCCCTTCCTCACCTGTATCCTTCAGGGTCTCCAGAAAATAAAACTCCATCTACATCACCTTTCAACCCTTAACCAGAATCAGTCCTCCCTTGAGCAAACAAGTATCAGAAGGGGGCCAGAGTTCAGTCCCAAGAGGCTTTCACTACTATTCTTCTCTCTCTTTACTGAGTGCCCTGTTTTTGTATTTTGGGGAAAAGTTCTGAGATAAGAAGGGATTTGGGAAGAGACAGGCAAAGAAAACAGAGCACTTTTTTTTTTTTTAAGAGAGAGGGACAGGAAGAGAGAGAGAAAGAGAGAATCAATTTTATTTAGTTTTTCATTTGACTTTCATTGCTCTGACACTTTATTGTACATGTGGTACTGGGGTTTGAACCTGTGTCCCTGCACATGCAAGGCAAGCACGAAAACTGCTGAGCCACCGCTCCAGCCCCAAAGAGTACTTTTTGATCTTGTCTGCAGAGACTATTATGAATATGAAAGTCAGGATTTCCCTCATTGAGAATTGCTTGAGAGAAGATAGTGTTGGTCAATGACCTTTAAAATTACTAAATGTCATGGCAAGAGGTTTAGGAACCGTGCAGCCAAAGTGTCTAAAGGTGTTTTCCATTTCTTTTTCTTGCTTAATGCAGCATCAGGACCTCTTTTTTTTTTTTTTTTTTTTAAGAGAGAGGGACAGTGAGAGAGAAAGAGAGAAAAAACTTTATTTAGTTTTTCACATGGCTTTCATTGCTCCAACACTCAGTTGTGTACTTGGTGCTGGGGTTTGAACCCGGGTCCTTGTGCTTGCCAGGCAAGCGCCGAAACCACTGAGCCAACCCCTCCAGCCCCCAGGACCTCTTTTAATGGTTGCTTTGGGAGAGGACAGTAGTTTCATTATCCATCCAGTTTCAGTAGATGAGGTTTCTTTCTTTTCTTTCCTTTTTTTTTTTAAGAGAGAGAGAAGGAGAGAGTCAGAGAAAGAATCTAGTTTATTTATTATTTTTTCATCTGGTTTTCGTTTCTTTGACACTTAGTTGTATATGTGGTGCTGGGGTTCCCGCTCAGGTCCTGGCAAGTGCCAGGCAAGCACTCTAACTGCTGAGCTACCACTTCAGCTCCAGTAGATGGAATTTCTGTTCCTTTATTCCTTCTCTCCCAACCAACTACACGTGTAACCTGACTTATAATGGAGCTATGTCCCAATAAATCTCTTTGGCAAGCCCTGCTTGCAAGACTGCTGTTTCCTGGCAATAAATGGTTATGAGCCTGACCCAGGGACCATGGCCCTGCCCTTCAGCTCCTTGTTTGATATGACATTTTGGGCAACTTCTCTCTGTGAGTTTCTATGAGTCAAGACCTCTAGTATTTGCAGAGGCTGACATTAAACTATGATGTCAGTACCTCCAAAGCCCGAGAACAGGCTATGTCTGCCTTTTTAAGCAAAGAAATCCTTCTGAGATGCCCCCAGCAGACTTCCCATCTGATCTCATTAACCAGGATTATCTCACATGCTTATGTTTGACCATGAGGTATAAGAAAACTGATGCAAATAATAAAATTCCCTTTGCAGAGATATTTTGAGGATCAAAGTCAATATTTATATTTATATGATCCTGGTACACATGGTAGGTACTGAGTAAACAGTACCTATTATAACACAGTTCCCACAGGGCTGGCTCTTGACCTGAATCCTTCCTACATTAAAAAAAAAAAAAAAAACCTTCATTAATCACTTTTATCAGTTAGAATGCTTTCAGACTATAAGAAAAAGAAAATTAATCTGAGAATGGCTAAACAATAAGAAACATCATCACCAATTTAGCAAGAAATCCAGAGGTAGCTTCAGGGTAGATTGATCCCTGACTTAACAATGCGGTGGAGGGCCCATATTCTTCCCTCTCTTTGCTTCCTTGGTCTGTCTGTTTTATCCCCAGGTGTCTCCTCATGGTTTCATTATGATGGGCACAGTTCTAGATGTCACATGGAAATGCAACAACATCCAATAGCAGAAGAGAACCACTTGTTTCTGTGTTTGCCCTTTGACATAAGGAGATCTGAGAACCCCCAGCAGATTCCCATTTGATCTCATTAACCAGGATTATCTCAGGTACTTTTGTTTGACCAAGAGGAATATGAGCACTAAAAATGATTTTTAATTAGGTTTTCTTCCTGAAGTGGGGAAGACAGTCATCCGGGCAGACAATCAACCAGTGATCTGCTCCACTGCTTAACCATATCCCCAAAAGCATTTATTGAACAACTATTCTGTGCTCAGGCTTTGAAGGTATTGACCTCAGAAGTGAATGTCAACCACTGCAAATGTAGAACTAAATACAGGAGATCTTGACTCACAGAGAGACGGTGCCCAAAATGTCATCTGAAATAAGGAACTAAAGGGCAAGGCCAAGGTCCCTGGGCCAGGTTCATAAGCATCTATGTACGGTAAAGAAGCGGGAGTCTTGTAGCAGGGTTTGCCAAAGAGGTGAGGAGCTCCCCATGTTTCAAGCTGGCACTCAGCTCCCAATTATGATTCCAGAATTATTAGCTTTGATTCTGTGAGAAAGGAACACATCAAAGCCAGAATCCTATGAATTAAAACGTTGACTAATCGAGCTAATTATAGTTCAGTCATCTGAATTTTCACACAATGAACTGAGTTCTCATGCAAGCCTTCTCTTGGACAGGAGGCTTTGATGATGAAGCAGCTATGTGTGTCCTAGGCCCAGTCATCCTCGCTGTAGTCAGGGGATCTGCTCTGGAGTACATTTTGCCCACTCAACCCCCTCTGCAATGAGCCCTGGTTTCTTGAAAGCTAACACATTTCAGTTGAGGTGGAAATTCTGAAGATGTTGGAAGAAAGAACCCCTTCCCCAGAGGAATATCTAATAAGCATGTCAGCATGTCTTGATGGGATTCTTCTCATTTTCAATTTTATTCCAGATTTTCAAATACTGAGGTAATTCACATAGCCTAATTATACTTTAGGGAGAATCTTCTGAACTTAACATGTCTCAGTTATCAGATGTAGAGTAGTATAATAAATTTTAATCACTGTTTAGATGTTCTTTGCTGCTGAGTTAGTAATAGAAGTAAGACTAAAACGTTGATGAGCTAGAATAGGTAAATTCTAGGTGTAAGGCAGTGCTTTCCAGAGAGATTTCATTCATTTTGAGTACCAGTTGGGCACCAGGAAAAATGATGGGTTGAGGAGTGGTTCTCAACTGAGGGAAATTTTTGTGCCTCCTGCCCTATCCTGCGAGGGACATTGGTCTATGTCTGATTTTTAGTTGTCTCAACTAGGGGAGTGGGGACAGGTACTAGGCATCTAGTATACAGAGGATAGGGATGCTGCTTACACATCCTGTTCAGGTCCCCACACAAAGAGTTATCTAAACCAAAATGTTGATGTGTCAAGATTGAGAAACCCTGTACTGAAGGAGAAGATTTTTTGTTTGTCTTTGTTTTCATTCAACACTAGTTATATGTTCAAGAAGATTGCATGGCATGTAGCTCAGTGTAGAGTGGTTCCCTAGCATGCCTGAGGCCCTGAATTAAATCCCCAGTACCATTAAAAAATAAATAAATAAAATCAATCCCCTAAAATGACAGCATCTTTATTTAAAAGGTGTTACCTGCTACCAAAACACATATTTGTATGGCTCCTTTATATTTAGCATTTTAAAAAGAGAGCTAGGAATAAAGAAATAGAATGAAAACATGACAAATCACAGTCTCAAGTCTACGGAAGATGATGAATTCTGCTTGCTCAATGTGCTTGCTCTTTGGGGCTCAGTGTTTGGAGTGCTGGCCTGGCATGCATGAGGACCGGGGTTTGAACCCCAGCACCACATACATAGTTGAGTGTCAGAGAAGAAAAGGCCAGATGAAAAATTAAGTGGGGTCCATGCTTTCTCTCTCCCTCTTTAAAAAAAAAAAAAAAAAAAAAAAGGAGGGGTCTGGAGCAGTGGCTCAGCGGTTACGGCACTTGACTTGCATGCCGGAGTACCAAAGTTCAAACCCCAGCACCACATACACAGTGAAGTCTCAGAGCAACGAAGACAACATGAAAAACTGAATAAAATTGTTTCTCGCTTTCTCTCTCCCTCTCTCACTGTCTCTCTCTCTCTTAGAAGAAGGAGGAGGAGGAGGAGGGGGAGGAGAAGGAGAAAAGAAAGAAAATAAATGTGCTTGCTTCTCAGGTACTTGGCACTCAATGGATGACAATGACATCTGTTTATGGATATCCAGGCTCACTGATTAAGCACTCTACCTGTGTGAACAACTAAAGAAGTAGGTATGTAGAACACCATCTACTCAGTGTGCTTCTGTCCCCAAATTGCCTCTTCGTTGAGGAAGTTTTAATTTCTGTTATAAATATTATATAAGTAGCAAGAAGTTTTAAAATCATGTAAGACCTAGGTACAAATTAAGTAGTTTTTTGAAAATTAAACTGAATTTATCAAACTGTGCTTAAACCAACTTAAAAAAAAATCCTTGAGCCTTATTCTTGATTCTAATTCTTTTTCATATTATCCCATGTATTTGGAACTTGTAGTTAATTCTGCCAACACACTTTTAACTGTAAAGACCTTCTGTTCCATCTTGTCTGTTTGGAGACAGACCATTTAAAAAATGTTTTGATGAATATGTGCACATAACTTTTAAAGTCCAATAATAGTATTAAAAGACTAATGGAATTCAACAACTTTAATCCTCATTCCTTTCCACTCCTCCCTGTCTTTTCTTTTCTTTTGGCATTTACATGTTGCCATATTTTAAATAATATGAGTATGCACATGCACTCTTCTCCCTCTCCCTCTCTCTCCTCCCCTATGCCCCTTTTCAGCACTAGGAATCAAACTCAAGGTCTCAAGCATGCTAGGGAAGTGCTCTGCCTCTGAGCCACACCTCCATCCTGCACTAGTCTCTTCTGATCCAACAATTTAGATATTTTATTTTCCTATTCTGGTAAATGAGACTTAAGCACTGTTTTCAGCCACCTCCCTGTGTCCCTCTCCAGTCCTTTCTACATAATTTACGACTTTCAGTTGAATCAGTATCTAATGTTTGCAAGTGAACAAAGTAGAGCATTGTGGTGTACTGTGATTGCGTTTGTTACTTTTTGTTTATCCTGAAGTTAATAATTGCCTTGTCTGTCATTAGTAACTGCTTTAAGTTTCTCCCTTTGCAGTCACCTTTGATCAAAAATATTGTACTCGTGACCTGATTTCTCTGTGCAGAGGCCAAATTTAGCTGACATTCTGAGTTTTTTTAGCCCTTCCTTGAATGTCATCTACCTTTGGATTCACTGAAAAGAGACTCTAGCCTAGAGGCATATAGCCCATTTCCCACAATCAGTTTTATTTTCCCCAAATGGGTCATTCTTTAATCAGCGATTTCATTTAAACACTTAGCTCTAGTCAGGTGCACCGGTGCACACCTGTAGCTGGAGCTACTCAGGCAGAAGGATTACCTGAGCCCAGGAGTTTGGGACCAGCCTGGGCAACACAGCAAGACCCTGTCTCCCATAAATTAGTAAATAAATAAATCATGTGAATAAAAAAATACACATGGCTAACAGAGCACCTCCCCCAGGAGAGCTTTTCTCTTGTAGAGTGCTGGCCTCTTAAAGTGTGAATGGCAGTACCCTCACTTCTCCGATGTAGCTCTGGTCTGCCTGCTCTCAGAGGAGGACGGAGGATGTTTGAGCACATCAGCTTCCAGGTGATAGCTGGTCTTAGCCTGCCCCGCCTGTGTCTATTCCTACATCTGTTCCTGTACCATTTCTTTCTTTCTTTCTTTTTTATTTTTTTAAGAGGGAAGGACAAAGAGAGAGAGAGAGAAAAGAGAGAGAGAGAGAGAGAGAGAGAAACCATTTTTTTAAATTGAAGTTTTCACATGACTTTTGTTGCTCCAACACTTAGTTGTATACGTGGGTGCTGGGGTTTGAACCCGTGTACTCGTGTATGCCAGGCAACCCTCCAGCCCCTCCTGTACCATTTCTTATGGAATTTCCTCCCACCCAAAACTGAGCTGCAGAAGAAGTCAAACAGTCTACCCTACAAAATCCCAAAGCATCCAAATCCCTCACCAAACTCAGTAGCTCCTACTTCTCACAGAAAGACAGAGGGAACTGCAGGGGTGAAACACAACCATTGTGTCTTTTCCTCAAATTCAACCCTACTTTTCTGTTTCTGTATCTCTGCTTACCACTCAACACAGAATGAAGAGAGTTTTGTATGGACAGACACAGCCCACACTCCTCGTTTATTGAATTTATTTTTAGCCAGAACTACATTTAGAAATACATGAGCAACTATGCCAGTAATAACAGGAAGAAGAGAAGGCGTGTGTGTGGATTCATCTTGGGGTGTGTGGCTCATGTTAATATTTAAAATGGTCTCGAGTTCTCTGAGCACACAATGACTGATGGGGGAAGTGCTGAGAAGAGGGACAGGTGGCACTGGGAAAACTGACCGAGGATTAAAAATTAATTATGCTAGATTTTCAAATTAGATCATTGTAAGCAGATGGCTATGAATTTTAATGTGATTTCATATTTAACTTTTTTTGAGGACGCTTAAACTCTATTATTCACCAACTAGGCAATTTATGAACTCACATTTCAGCTTTAATTCTACCTCATCACAAGTAGAATTATAGGGCTGAAAAAACTCCACCAATCATCTTCTGTTGGAAGGAACCACACCCAAAGCCAACCAAAGCAACAGGGATCCCTAACACATTTTTTAAGACTTCTAATTTAGGGTATTCCACAGCCAGTCTCCCTTGGGAGCGAATTCTGGTGTCCCGCTTTTCCATTTGGTCAGCCTCTGCTCTGTTTGCTCTTCTCCTGCTCCCTGCAGCTTGATAGACGGAGACATCATCTACCTCCCATCCCAAAGTTTCATCAGCTTCAGCTCAGTTTTGACATCAGCACTGGGCCTGTCATCCTGATTCATGAGCTGTGGAGTCAGGCCTGCTCGTTCAGGCAACAGCCCTGGGGGTCCCAGAAGAAGGAAAGTAAACAGGGAGAGCCCTAGCCACCTAGGGGATATAGTATTTGGGCTGGGAGGAACTAACCCTATTCCAGATGTTGGCCCCACAAAGGTGGTGCTGGATCTTGAACAGGGAAAGGAAAGCCCAGCTAAGTAGTGATGCCAGGTGTCCTGTTTGGATAGTAGTGTGTAACGGGGAGATATGCTAGACAGCAGCAATACTGAAGGAATTACATCCAGCAGAGCTGTGGTTCTGGAAAAACTGAACGTGCATGGAATGTATCTGAAATAGATACTGGAAAGAAACTGGCAAGGACAAGACAGGATATTATGGCCCTGAGTTCATAAACTGGGAGTTGGACTAGCCCTCAAGTCCAGCAGAGGAAATGGGCTCCCTCCTAGTGGTCATTACCCTGCTTATCCCTTCCTGCCTCCTCCATGTCACTGCGCAGTCATCCCAACCTTCTTCCAGCCCTCATCCTGCTGCCCACTCTCTCTGAACACTTCTGCCATCTTTGAAGTCGGGGGTTACCTTGATGACTTCCATTTCCAGATCTCTAGTTTAGAGCTTTCTCCTGGACCCCAGACACTCATGTCCAGTTGCCTGCCGGCCTCCTCCCTTTATATGTCCAAAGAAACTCACTCGGTTTCTTAACCTGCCCCTGCCTCCTTCTCCTCTCCTACTCCTTCTCCTTTTTTTTCAGAACTGGGGATTGAACCCAGGGGTGCTCTACCACTGAGCACCTCCCCAGCCCATTTTATTCTTTATATTTTGAGACAGGGTCTCAAAAATTGCTGAGGCTGGCTTCACACTTGCAAACTACCTACCTCAACTTTCCAAATAGTTGAGATTACAGGTGTGTGCCACCATACTTGACTTCTTCCTGTGCTTTTTGTTTGTTTTTGTTTTTAATCTCAAAGAAGGGAGTCATTCTTTGCTCTTTCATCAGCTTGCTATTGCTCCTAATTTTCTCCTCTCCTTGCCATTCCGCGTCTAGTGTCTTAGTTTTGGTCACCATTACCTCTCACCAGGATTCGTGCTGCAGCCTCTTACCGCTGCTCCTTGCCTCCAGGCATGTATATCCTTTGCCAATCATTTCTCCTCAGTACAACTTTGAGTTGATCTCCCTTTTGTTTAAAACACTTCACTGGTGGGCTGGAGCAGTGGCTCAGCGGTTGCACACTTGCCTGTTTCGAACCCCATCACCACTTACACAATTAAGTGTTGGAGCAATGAAAGCCACGTGAAAAACTAAACAAAAGTGATTCTCTCTTTCTTTCTCCTCCACCTCTGAACCTCTTTCTTAAAAAAATAAATAAATAAATAAACACACACACACGTGCACGTGTGCGCACACACACACAAAAAGCCCCACTTCACTAGTGCCCATTATCCCCATCAAAAAAAATATAAAACTTATTAGTACCACCTAAAGGCTCCCATTCTGTCCCACCTACCTGTCTACCTTCACCTCCTCCATTTCATTGTTCAGCCTTATTGAATCTCTTGCAGGTGCCTGAAGATGAAGTCTTACTTTTTTGGACACCATGGCTGTGTACCTGGAGTTCTCACTCTTCATCTGAGTAACTTCTACACATATTGTGGGATTCAGTTGAAAGTTGATCTTTTCGTTGGATGCAGTGATACATGCCTGTAATCTCAGCAACTTGGGAGACTGAGATAGGAGGATCATGAGTTCAAAGCCAGCCTCAGCAACTTAGCCAAAACCTCTCTCAAAATAGAAATAAATAAATCAAAAGGGCTAGGGATGTGGCTCATTGTTTAAGCCCCTCTAGGCTTAATCCCTGATACAGAAAAGAAGAAAGGAAGAAAAAGTTATTTTTCTAAGAATCCTTCTTGGGTAGGATCCCCTCCTCCCTGCTCCTGCAGCCTCTGAGTCTACCTCTTACCTCATGCTTGACTTCTGTGTGTATCTTCTTTACTAGAATGTCAACAATTTGAGCCTGTTCCTTTTTTACTGAGGAACAGCTCTGCTATGGGAACACCATGGGCTTTGGAGGCTTGAAAGCCAACCCTCAAGTGAGACACCTGGGCAAGATTATCGTCTCAGGATCTCTGTCTCATCAACTGTAAAATAGTAGCATTTCCTTCTCAGTTATGATAATAATACAATGCGCTTACACTGAACCAGGCACTTTCTAAATGTACAATATTGTTGGATGAAGAAAATGCAGGAAGAAAACTCCAAATAGGCTTATGGGCTTGTTGTGGTCAATCATGAGAGAGGTCTATGTGGGTCATCATGGCCACAGCCAGCAAGGGACAGAGACAGCAGAGTGGGATGGAGTTAAGGTCAGATACTTGTTCTAGAAAGAAAATGGTGACCCTGAGCTGGAGCCAAGCAACAACCAGGGCTAATGAAGAGCAAAATACGAGGAACACTGAACACCAACGCAGGAGGTCTCAGTGAGACTGCAGGGCAGCATTTGGTTGTGACAGGGCCTTCCTGAAGGCCCCTGCCCTGGGAAAGGGAGGCTTGTCAAGTGCTTGAAGTGGGTATTGGGCATTAGGAAGCACATTCTCAACCTTACTCTGGAGTTTTGGAAACAGCCCTGCCTGGTGCCCATCTGCAGAAGCTTGGTTTCAGGTGCTCTGATGTAGACCCAGGACTGGGCATTTTGTCAAGCTCCTGAGAGAATTCTGAAGCAGTGAAGTTGGTGAGTCGCCGTTGCCACTCTAGAGTGAAAGCAAACTAGTACAAATGTGGGGAGGAGGAACCACACCTGAAAGACCACATGGGCACAGGGTGACAGTGCCTAGACCAAAAATTCAAAATCCGAAATGCTCCAAAATCTGGATCATTTTGAGTGTTGGCATGATGCCACAGTGGAAAATCCCACACCTGACCTCATGTGTCAGGTCAGTCAAAATACAAGTTAACTAAAAATATTATATAAAACCATCGGGGCTAGAGTGGTGGCTCAGCAGTATCGCAATTGCCTGGCATGCACAAGGACCTGAGTTCAAACCCCAGCACCACATACACTGCTAAATGTTGGAGCAATGAAAACCAGATGAAAAACTAAGTAAAGTTGATTCTCTCTCTCTCTCTCCCCCCGACCTCTTAAAAAAAAATAAAACTATCATCTATGTGTACAAGGCGTATATAAAACAAGTTAATTTTGTGTTTAGCCTTGGATTCCATTCCCAAGATATCTCATTGTGTATATACAAATACTGCAAAATCCAGAAAAAAATCTGAAACTTAAAACACTTTGGCCCAAGAATTTTGGGTAAAGGATTCTCATTCTGTACTAGGGTTGGCCCCAGGTCCGCATTCTGTTCTGACTAAGCATAATTGAGGGGATGGTTAGTGGGGGGATGGCTGCTATTCTCTTTCGGGCCCTGGTGAGGACACACTTAGCATAGAGCTGGCCCATCCACTGATCAAATGGGAGGGAGCAGGGAAAGATGGGAGAAAAAATGAGGCAGAGAAGGACACACATTCTTCCTGATCTCAAATTCCCAGCCTGCCTTCCCAGACACCTCCTGGAGGAGACCTGCTGCTCCATGGGTGGCAAACGAACATCTTCTTTTCCTTCATGTCCACTCCAATGACAGAAGAGGACATCTCTGGGGAGCAACCCAGAGATAGCAACTTAGTGACCAAGGCCATTCTAACTATGTAAGGAATTTTGAAATTTTAAATAAGTAATTAATCCCTAGCCAATGGTAATGGATTCTTAACATGAAGAGATCATAAAACAAGAATGAGAGAAAAGGGAGGGATGAAGTCTTAATAAAAATTAGAGGGCTGGGGTTGGAGCTCATTGGTAGAGCACTTGCCTAGCATGTATAAGATCCTAGGTTCAATCCCTAGCACCATAAAAATAATTAAATAATAAATAAATAAATTAAAATAACGAATTGGAATCAGGGGCAGGGGGTATAGTTCAGAGGTAGAGTGCTTGTCTAGCATGCACAAGGCCCTGGGTTTGAGCCCCACCACAAAAAAAAAAAAGAGAGAGAGAGAGAGAAATCAGCTGACATTTATTTGAAAAAATGCCTAGTTCTCTACTTTGCAGATTTCTATAATCCACATATCTGTATATCAGAATGAGGGCACTTAATGTCATTCACAATGAGTAGACCCTCCAAGGAAAGGCACCATGAAATGACTTTTGGTAAAAGCAATCCCTTGTTTACCAGACCCTGCAAATGTTTGATGAGGCTAACACCATCAAAAGCCCACTGATCGTGAATTTTTGCAACGCAAGCAGCCTCTTTCTCAGCCCCAGCCTGGAAGGGGATTTAAAAAAAATCAAAACAAAACAAAAGAAAAAACCATCGCCATGAGTCAGTAAGAAGTACAAATAACATCTCCTCCCATCAACTGTCAGTGCAGAGGCAAAGCCTGGGGCAGAAGAACAGATGAAATAGAACAGTCACAAAAGGCAAGAGGTCTATGTCTTCCTGACCTTTTAAGTGTTCCCTGTATTTCCCTCTTATCACCTTACATTAAAAACAGTTCTTTATAAAAACTAAAGCCCTGTGTCAGCAGAGCATTTTCCTTCCCTGCAAAACTAGGAAATTTTAGAAAGTGGTTCATGATCTTCCTGGAACTTACCTAATTGTAAAAAGACCTGAAACTAAAGGGACTTCCATTCCCCATGGGCAGAAGAGTGACAGAGACTATTTTAGTTCAATCATCTCTTCCTTTTTGGAAATTAACAGTTCAAGTCTCTATTGATTTAACATGCTGTCCCTGTGATACAGTGGGGGTTTCACACTAGTAATGAGGACAGGCTGTTCCCTGTTTATTTAACCCTGCTGGTCCTTTATTTTTGTAGTTTTCTCTAGATGATAACAACTCCAATACATGGAAGAGTCTACTTCAGGGAAGGATATCACCATCTACAATTCCTCTTGTACTTTAAATACATATTGAAATAAGTTGTAGAAATATAGGAATTTCAGTCTGTGTCCTTGTCTTGTACTTCTGAACCACAGGTGTTCTTGTAAAAAAGCAGGCTCCACAATACATTAGGACAATAAGCAAGGAAGGGACCATGCACAGAACAGAGGAAGGAATGAATGTGTTCCTTAATTTTCTTTGTCTTAAAGTAGTCTGGAGCTGTGCTTACTTGCGGTGATATCAGCTTGCTGTGGGTAGAAATTATGACAGTGGCCTAAATTGGGCACCATGACTTCAGTGTTGGGATAGCGAAGAGGAGGGAGGGAGGGAGACTGGAGCTGCTGTTTAAAGTACAGTAAATGGAGTGGCTGTTAGAACCAATCAATTATTTTATATAAAATTGAATTGTCAGAGAGCATCTTTCCCTCATTTTGAGGGAAGAAAGATACAAAGTCCTTTATTCCTCATGATTTCAAGGACAAGAAGTTCTCTAAATTAGGAGGGGAGAAAATATAAAGAGAAGGCTTATTACCCAGGTCACTTAGCACATGTTCTGCAAGCACCTACTACATGCAGAAGACTGAACTGGCAAAGCAGCAGAATCCTGTCCCTGCTGAGAACTGGGGAGTGGCATGGATAGAAAAGGCGCTGTGGCATCCCAACTTGTGCCCTGCTTAGAAAGTGCTTCCGTCTCACTATTAGAGGTCAGGGATGTTTGTCCCTAGAACCATGCTCCCCACTCCTTGTTATCTGGTAGCCTATCCCTGTGTGGTCTTCAGGTTTAGCCCCACTGGCTCTCCTCTTGGACTCTTCCCTTTCATTTTCTCTTCCCCAAGTGTTTGTTGATTGCTTCTGACACTTAAACTCTGAATGGGGTGGCTGCAACAGCACTGTTCTGCTCTCACTAGCTAAAATTTAACAGGTCATTTCACTTTTTTGACTCTCATTTTTTTAATCTGTAAATAACCAGTAATAGCTCTATTATGAGCATTAGATGAAATAATGAGTGCAGAACTCATGATAGAATTTTCATTGAGAATAGCACAGGCGGACATTGTGATGAATGGTACCATATCGCAGTTCACCCTTCCCACAGGTGGTAATGCGGGCATTCTCCTCCCCATTTACAGCAAGGAAACACAGGCTAAGAGAGACTCACTTGCTCAAGTCGCAGAGCTAGTTTACACAAGTGTCAGGACTTGAATTCAGTTCTTCAAAATCCTTGCTGACAGTCATGATACCACACTGTTTCTACAAATGGCCCTGTAAAATGCTATGTCAACAGAAGAGAATTTTATTAGACCCACAGTAAATGCACAGAACCATTTATCATTAGACAGATTTCAATGTGCCAAAGATCATATCATTTACCAATTTTAAGCACACACACACACACACACACACACACGACAATTAAGTCATCCAGAACCATAGGCCTTTATAGGTGAATGAGACCTTTGAGATGATGGGGATTTTAGAGCTCTTCTCAGAGGCCCCACACCAAGATGTGCTTTGATGTGCTTTAAAATTTGTTATTATTTCTAGGTGGCCTTTTGCCTGAAGAATGGCTCTGAAGGTAGAAGGCTTCTTTTTTCTAATTCATTCAAGAGCCTGATAGTGGTTTGTTTTTCACACACACACACACACACACACACACACACACAGAGTCAGTTTTATTTAGTTTTTCATTGCTCCAGCACTTAGCTGTGTACATGGTACTGGGGTTCAAACCCGTGTCCTCACACGTGCCAGGTGAGCACCATAACTGCTGAGTCACTGCTCCAGTACCAGTATCTTGACCTCTGATCCAAGGCTTTCTCCACTCCTTTGTCCTATCTCTTGGCACAATGCATCCAATGTAATAAAGGATAAATATCAAAAAACTAACAACCAAGCCGAGTGTAGTGATGCACACCTGTAATTCCAGTGACTCAGGAGGCTGAGGAAGGAGGAGGACCACAAGTTCAAGGCCAGCAATTTAGTGAGAACTTGTCTCAAAATAAAAAATAAAAAGGACCAGAATTTTGTTTCTTTTTCCTTTTTTATCTGATGAAATAAAGATGGGCCATCCAACAGGACTCCATCATAAGCCATAAACGGATTAAAACCCATACCACATTGTCTTGGGGCTACTGTAAACTACAAGGTCTGCTTTCGATGACTATAAATGGTTCTTAAGATTATTTCTTTTCATAGAGACAAAAACAGCTATTCCTCAGAAT
The DNA here is from genome assembly GCA_004027875.1 of Aplodontia rufa. NCBI lineage: Eukaryota > Metazoa > Chordata > Mammalia > Rodentia > Aplodontiidae > Aplodontia > Aplodontia rufa. The sequence goes on from PVKS010003110.1 coordinate 81,532, forward strand.
CAGAGCTTGGTGGCATTTTTATTTGGGCCTTCCCTCCTTTGAATGTCTTCTAAAGAAGTGTCTGCTGTGGTATCCATACTACATATCTATTGAATGCTTGAAAGAAGATGAAAAATGAACTGTAGTAATTATGAGAGATTAAATTGCTGAAATAAATGGACTCTAAAGTACAGTGGCTCAAACCCAATAAAAGTTTATTGCTCATGAAACAAGGTGAATATTCCAAATAAGCAGCAGTGCTTCTTCTCCCATGGAGAATCATGACCCGGAGCTCCAGAATCTTAGATTCTGCTTCCCTGGGGCCTTAATGTCCCTCTCTGTCCAGTTAGAGGAAGGAGAGGGAAGAAGATTTGGCTCACACTCTTTCTTCTCATCCTTTGTTACCAAAAAATTGGTCACATGGCCACATATGGTACAGGAAAGTTAAGTTCCAATCTGGGCAACTACTTCTAGTTACAAGGAGAAGATTTCACAGAAGAGCTGAAATAAAAAGTTACTCATAAAAATGCCTCTCAGGGCGCAGTGGCTCATGCCTGTAATCCCAGCAGCTCAGGAGGCAAAGACAGGAGGATTACAAGTTTGAGGCTAGCCTCAGCATCTAAGTGAGGCCCTGTCTCAAAATTAAAAAAATTATAGAAGGGCTAGGATGTGGTTCAGAGGTTAAGCACCCCTGGGTCCAATCCCCAGTATGGAAAAAAATAGTATGCAAAAACCAAAAATGCCTCTCAGCTCTAAAACGTTCTATTATAATTATTTTCTTGATAATAACAATAGCTTACCAGATAAATCCTTCTTCAAAGCTTCAGGTAGAAGCCTATCCATAAACGGGCCACAACTAGGTAATTATATATTTGTTGTTTTTTTAAAACTCTCATTGGTTTTTTATTAAAAATTAAGAAATCTGACAACAAGATAGCATTAACAGCAGTAAATCACGAGAAGTCAGATTTTCCAGTGAATTTAGCCACATAAACATTTTTCATTATCTTTCCTGTGCTAAATATTTTGGGTATATATTCATTTTAACACACACACACACAATGAAGACTGAAACAGCTGAACACGGTGGCACATGTCTAAAATCCCAGCTACTCTGGAGGCTGAGGCAAGACAATCTCAAATTTGAGGCCAGTCTGGGCAATTAAGTCAGATCCCATCTCCAAATAAAAAATAAAAAAAGGCTGGGGACATAGTTCTGTGGTGGAGTGAGTTCAGTTTCCACTAACACACACTCACACACGTACACACACAAAGACTGAAATAGAAGTTATATAGCCCAGTGATACTATTGATTGCCAAACGGATTACATAGGGAAAGATATAAGCATCGTCAGAAGGAATGGAGAAAGGAGGATCTGAGCAAAGTCCTGAAATATGGGTGAAAGTTGATAGGCATAGTGGATGGGAAGAGATCACGTATATGAAAGTTCCAGAGGCAGAAGAGAACAAAGTGTATATGAGGGTCAGAGGGGAGCTCACCACGGGTAACAGTGACACATTGCAGCAGTGATTCTCTATGGGAGAGATGAGAGTGGAGGAAATGGGTGTTGACCTTCGGTTTTCCATGTGGGAATGAGGCAAAATGTAGTGTGTTTTGTACCAAATCCATTCGTAATTCTGTGGCATGTCTTCAATGAAACATTTTGAAACACCAATTTAGATATGCTATATTTGGGAGCTGGAGCAGTGGCTCAGAGGTTACAGTGCTTTCCTGGCATGTGCAAGGATGCAGGTTTGAATCCCAGCACCCCATACACAGTGAAGTGCTGGAGGAATGAAAGCCACATGAAAAACTACACAAAATTGCTTCTTTCTTCCTCTCTCCATCACTGTCCCTCTCTCTTTAAAAAAATAAATAAGCATGCTATATTTAACCATTTATTTATCTATTTTTTAAAGACAGAGAGAATAAGTTTTATTTATTTTTCCTTCTGACCTTTGTTTCTCCAACACTTAGTTGTGTAGGTGGTGCTGGGGTTTGAACCCGGGTCCTCGTGCATGTCAGGAAAGGCCTCCAGTTGCAGGACCACCACTCCAGCCCCTATTTAATCATTTATTGAAAGTACTTCTGTTTTAAGCCTGGGGTGAACTTTATGTTTTTAAGTTAATGTATCTTTTTGTTGGTGAATTTTTAATTCTATATAATAGCAGGAATCATGTCATATTTGTACACACACACATAACGTAATCAGTCTCATTCCCCTGCACCTTCACCACCTTCTCCCCTCCTCCTCCTGATCTGCTTATTCCAATGTCTTAAACCCTCGGACTTTAAATTTTGAAGCCACTGAAACATCTTTCAGCCTAAGAGTAAGATTCCGTTCAGTGTTACTGGCTGGTAGGATGTATTCGGTAAAAATGCCAATAGAAAATAATTGTTTAATGGATAAACTGATTGACAAAAATAGTAAAATAAATTCACAGAATAACTGCATGATAGGCAGGGCTCTCAAGAGAGCCGTCAAGATTCCTGTTTTCAAGTGAACTTTAAGAAATTCCATGAAGAGATTCTGAAGATATGATTACAGTCCCAAGTTAGCTTCAAATGTGAGTGGACTTTTAAACGCAGGGGTTTCTCTCTGGCTTGTAGCAAAAGAGGATGACGGAGAAATTTGCAGTCTGAGGAGGCCTCCGACTGGCTTTGAAGACGCAAGAGATCATGTCATGCAGAATGCAAGTGGTTTCTAGGAGCACATTATGTTCCATGCAGCCAAAGGGACATTAGCATTCAGAAACCGGAGTCTTCCAACAGCCTGAATGAATCTGGAAGTCCATTCTTTTTGAAGGTTTCCAAATTCAAAACCAGTCTGGCCCACATTTTGACTTGGTCCTTGGAAACTCAAAGCAGAGAGCTCAGTTGAGCCTGGCTCACAGAACTAGGAGTTAATAAATAAGTATTGTTTTCATCCGCTAAACTTATGATTTGTTATATGATAGCTTTTTTTTTCTTAAGACAGAAGGACAGTGAGAGGAAGAAAGAGAGACAGAGAGAATCAATTTTTATTGAGTTTTGCACATGGCTTTTGTTCTTCTGACACTTAGTTGTGTATATGGGTACTGGGGTTTGAACCCGTGTACTTGCGCATGCAGGCCAAGCGCCGTAACCGCAGAGCCACTGCTCCAGCCCCTGTTATATGGTAGTTTAAAATAGATAAAAATAGGGGCTGAAGTAGTGGCTCGGTGGTTATGGCACTTGCTCTGCATGCACGAGTACACGGGTTCAAACCTCAGCATCCATTTACACAACTAAGTGTTGGAGCAACAAAAGCAATGTGAAAAACTAAATAAAAAATGATTCTTTCCCTCTCTTCTCTCTCTTCCCTCTCTTCTCTCACTGTCCTTCTCTCTAAAAAAAAAAAAAATTATATATAAAAAAGATAAAAACAGATACCTGAGTTCAATTTAAGCAGAGCTTGTACAATTCAAAGCCTAGCTCTAATTTTCCATGAATCCTTTTCTGATCACCCTAGAGTGATCCCTTCCTCCTCACTATTCCTACAAGACTTAGTGTTTTGTTTTTTTTTTAATTCTGGAGTCCAGATCTCAGAAGTAGAACATTTGCCTAGCATCTGAGAGGCCCTGGGTCCAATCCCCAGAACTTGAAAAAAATTCTTTTAAAGTAAATAAAATAAAATTCTGAAGTCAGGTGTCACATATTTCCTATGTACTGTGTATATAACTTGTTTTTTCCCCCTAGGTAATAAGCTAGATGGTACTCCTGATGATGACAATCAAGTCTTTTTTTTTTTTTTTTTTTTTGAGAAAGAGAGAGAAAGAGAATCAATTTTTTTTTTCACCTGGCTTTTGTTTTTTTGGACACTTAGTTGTGTATGTGGTGCTGGGGTTCCAGCCTGGGTCTTCGCACATGCCATGCAAGTGCTCTACCACTGCGCCACCTCTCCAGCCCCTAAGACTCAAGCCCTAATGGTTTCTACTTCTCAGAGTAGAGGGTATAAGGAAGAGGCAGAGTGCCATCTGATTTTCAATACTTTTCTATCAACAAACACAAATGAAAGTTTTTGAGGAAGAGCAAATGACTGTCATTTTCCCCCTATAAATGAGAACCTGGGCTAACATTCAGTTGCAAAGATCAAAGTTAAAGATCTGTGGGTGCCAGGTTGAATGGGGTATGATCGCTGCACACGGGCAAACCAGAATGACTAGTCTGACTCACAAAGGTATAATTGAGACCCTTCCAGTTACGAGTGTTTTATTCTTAGTGCCAGTTATTACTCCATAACCATCATTTCTCCCTACTCCTGTTCGCTGTTGAGGCTGTGACCATGGCAGGGTGTGAAGACCTGGCTTGCAGATTCAGTGTTTCTTTCTCAAGTTATCATGTGATAATAGTCTTACCAGCTTCCAGTTACAATAGCCTTTATTTTTGAGAAATTCCTTAATACACATCTTTTTTTTTTTCTTGGTGCTTGGGATTGAACCCAAGACCTCATACTTGCTAAGCATGCACTCTTTCACTGAGCTACACCTCAACCTGCACATCTGTTTCTAATATAAATGGATTTTATCTATTTACCTTTATGTGCCGGACACAGTGGTGCATGACTGTGATCCCAGCGTCCAAGAGACTAAGGCAGATGGATTGCAAGTTCGAGGCCAACATACCAACTTAGTGGGGCCCTCAGCAATTTAGCAAGACCCTGTCTCAAAAAACAAAATAAAAAGGGCTGGGGATGTGACTCAGCTCTCCAGGGTTAAATCCTCATTGCAAAAAAATGATCAAAAACAAAACAAAAAAAACCCTCAAAACATTTACCTTTATGTATGAACCCCTAATGCAAATAAGTTAAATGTTAAAAGTGTCCAGTACACACACTACAGAGACACAGTCACATCAATGCTTGTAGTAGCTCAATTTACAACAGCTAAACTATAGAACCAACCCAGGTGAGCCTCTGGATGAATGGATTGAAAAACTGTGATATATATATATAAAATGTAGTTCTACTCTGCTATTAGAAAGAATGATATCAGGGGCAGGAGCAGAGGCTCAGCAGTTACAGCACTGGCCTGGCATGTGTGAGGATGCAGGTTCGAACCCCAGCACCACATACACAGTAAAGTGTCGGAGCAATGAAAGCCAAATCAAAAAGTCCCTTTTGTTAAAAAAAAAAAAAAAAAAAAAAAAGAAAGAAAGAACAATATCGTGGCTTTTGCAGCTAAATGGATGTAAATGGGAAAAATCATGCTGAGTGAAATATCCCAAAAACAGAGACTTGAGAGCCAAACGTTTTCTCTGATATGTGGAAGCTAGGGTAATACCTAAGATAGGATGAAAGATAGCTAAATTTAATTAACAGACCCACTAAAGTTGAAATTTTGCATAAGCTGGATGAATCATAACTATGAAGGTTGGGGGAGAAGGGAGGGAGGCAGGTAAAAGGGAGGGAACACTTGATTCCCATGAGAAGCCAAACTATACTCAGGAAGGCAGAGTAACTCAGAAATTTAAAAAATTAATATACATGTATATGCTCATTTCTAGCTATAGCATGGGAGTATTACAAAGGAGTCATGAGTTCGGGGAATGGATGAAGCAGGGAGATCCTGGATGTGGATAGAGCTTAACTTACTTTGTTAATATCTATGTATGCATATGTAACAATGATTCCCTCCAATATGTAAGACTATGTCGAACAAAAGAAAGAAAAAGTGGTCAGAACACGTCATAAACCTATAGACTGATTCTGCAATGTGTTGGCAAAGCACACTTCTGCTTCTGGAAGGAGTCCGAGGTCCTGCTTCAGGACAAAGAAGTTATTTCTTTCTTCCCTCAGGGATAGCAAAGGAAGACTTTCCTCTTTTTGTGGCAACCTGTGGTACTTGAAGGGGTGATCAGACAATCCCTGCCACAGAAGAGTTTTGCTGGGGGATGGAGAGGTGGCTCAGCAGTTACAACATTTGCCTGGAATGTGCAAGGATGTAGGTTCGAACCCCAGCACCATGTACACAAGGAAGTGTCAGGGCAACAAAGGCCACATGAAAAACTGAATAAAATTAATTCTCTTTGTCTCTCACTGGTTGTAGGAAATTGTTTCATAGCAGTGACATGACTGAGTTTCAGAAGCTAAATCAAATGGAATTTTGGGGGTTTTTTTTGACGTGGGGAGTTTAAAAGTATTTAAATTTGGTGGGCTGGAGCAGTGGCTTGGAGCGCTTGCCTGGCAGGCACAAGGACCTGGGTTCAAACCCCAGCACCACATACACAACTAAGTGTTGGAGAAACCAAGGCCAGATGAAAAAAATAAATCAATTTGATTCTTTCACTCTCCTGTCTCTTTTAAAAATATTAAATTTACTAGTAGTGTTTTAACTGATTTTCTTCAGCCTTATGTATGCTACAATTGCCCTTTTACTTTTTAAACTGATCTTTCCACCCCTTTCCTAATCCCAGTTTGTTTGTTTGTTTTTTATAAAAGAGAGGGACAGTGAGAGAGAGAGAGAGAGAGAATCAGTTTTTATTTAGGTTTTCATGTGGCCTTCATTGCTCCAAAACTTCATTGTGTATGTGATGCTGGGGTTTGAACCCGCATCCTTTTGCACATCCCAGGCAAACATCATAACCACCTCTGCAGCCACCCCAACTCAGTTTTGTAATAATTCAGAAAGTACCTTACACTTCCCTACTCAGCCTCCCACCACCACCACCACATTCAATATTAAACAGACCCAGGATGTTCTTTCTCCAAAATATCTCTTAAAACCATTTGCATGTCTCCATCATTCCTCCACTCTGCCTTGGTCAAGGTCCCCAGTCTCACAACCTTTCTCTCCTGCAAACCAGATCTAAAATGATATTTCTAGCCAGGCACAGAGGCATAAGCCTGTAATCCCAGTGACTTGAGAGGCTGAGGCAGGACGATTGCAAGTTGGAAGGCAATCTCAGCAATTTAGTGATGTTTTGTCTCAAACTTTAAAAAAAAATTTTTTTAAAGGACTGGGAATGTGACTCAGTAGTTAAATGACCCTGGGTTCAATCTCTTGTACAAATAAATAAATAAATAAAATAATTTTTCTAAAACATCTACCTAGACATATCACTCACTGCTTTGCTCAAAACCCTCATTTAAGGGCTGGAGCGGTGCCTTAGCAGTTACGGCACTTGCCTGGCATGTATGAGGACAAAGTTCAAACCCCAGCCGCACATACACAGTGCAATGTCAGAACAATGAAAACCTCATGAAAAACTAAATAAAACTGATTCTCTCTTTCTCTCTCTCTCATTGTCCCTCTCTCTTAAAAAAAAAAGCCAACCTCCTTTAGCATGCATAAATATGTAACAGCAAATCCCATCATGTTGTACAACTTTAATGCACCAATAAAAAAAGAGAAAAAAACCCTCTATTTTTTGCAGTACTGAGGATCAGACCCAGAACTTTGCACATGCTAACTAAGCACTCAACCACTGGGCTCCATCTCAACCTTGTCTATTTTATTTTCTTCTTCTTCTTCTTGGTGGCAGTGGTAGTAGTAGTAGTAGAACCAGGGATTGAACACAGGGGCACTGAGCCACATCCCCAGTCTTTTGTATTTTTATTTTTTTGGTACTGGGAATTGAACTCAGAGGTGCTTTGCCACTGAGCCATCTTCCCACCCCTTTATATTTTTATTTTCAGACAGGAACTCGCTAAGCTGCTTAGGGCCTCACTAAGTTGCTGAGGCTGGCCTTGAACTTGTGATCCTCCTGCCTCAGCCTCCCAAGCTGCTTGGATTATAGGCGTGCACCACTGCACTAGGCAACTTTCTCCATTTCCCCACCATCATGGTGTGTGTGTTTCACTCTCTTCCTTACCATGTCTTCTCACATGACTTTCAAAACTAAGTGAGTTTAGCCAAGTAACAAAAGTAAAATTTCATCCAAAGGATTTGGATGAAAAAAATCCTTCATATCAATGTCATCAGGGGGTACAGTAATTCAAACTCCTGAGCCGGGCTGACTTTGCTACTTAGCCAACTTATCTCTGCCTTCACTCACTTGTACTTCTTCAGTGTTTTTCCAAGTGTGAAGTCATTGGATCATCCCCAAGAGAATCACCATTTATTAAAATTACAGATTCTCGGGCACTGCGTGAGGTCTCTAGGATCAAGAGACACAAGGGTGATTCTCAGGCAACAGGACAGCTTGATGGCTGTCAGTAGCCTTTCTGAACTACTTGGGGAATGTCCTGCCTTCTCTTGGGGAATGTCCCAGCATTCAGGACACGCTATCCAAAAACACGGCCTTTTGACATTTGAGGAAACTTCAGAAATAGGACAGAGAAACTAGAAAGAGGAGGTGGTAACCCACCTGCTTGGCATGATGAGGGCCTGGGTTCATCCCTTCTCCCCTGAAGCATGTCATTAAACCTAGTTGATCACCCCTGAAAATGGGTTATAAGGCCTCATCCCAGAGGGGTCCCCTCCTGAAACTGGAGGTAAAAAATGTCCTCATCAGCCAAGTTATGGAGATACCAAGAAGAACCTGAGCAAACAGGCCTTGAATTTTGTTTTTATTTATTTATTTATTTAGGGTACTGGGGGTTGAACCCAGGGACTCTTAACCACTGAGCCACATCCTCAGCCATTATTTATTTATTTATTTATTTATTGTACTGGGGGTTGAACCCAGGGACATTTTACCTCTCAGCCACATCCTCGGTCCTTTTTATATTTCAGTTTGAGACAAGGTCTCACTAAGTTGTTTAGCGCCTTGTCAAGTTGCTGAGGCTAGCTTTGAACTTTTGATCCTCCTGCCTCACCCTTCCAAGCTGCTAGGATTACAGGTGTGTGCCAACGTGCTGGGCTAGGCCTTGAACTTTGTGATGGGTGAGGAAAAGATACCACTTCTCAACTACACCTATTTTTTTTTGTGCTGTGTACCCTGTACACAAACACTTATTTGCCTGGCTGAATTTCGGCTGTGCTTCCAGAGTAGCCTAAATCCTCTTTAAGAGTCACCTCCGGCAAGCCTTTTCTGACTCCCTGGGCTGGCTTAGGAAGTAGCCTTTGCCCTGCCATCATTGCTTAGTCTTGCTATTTGTTATTGTTGTTGCTGTTTACCTATCTGTTTCGCCATGATGTGAACTGCTTACAAATGGGGGCTGTTTCTTTCATCTTTGTCCCCAGAGCCTGGTAAAGGGCTAAGAATGTAGTAAGTAGTCCCTAAAGCATTTGTGAATGTATAAATTAACAAAGGCACAATTATCAGATCTTGGTAAGAAAACAATTTGATACAAGAGAAAACTATTTAAAAGGGATCTTAAACTCAGGGAATTTTGTTTTTCTGTGGTACAGGTATTGGTGGTAATTGATAGGATCAAGAATTCCAATAGCTAGGCGGGCATGGTGACACATGCCTACAATCCCAGCAATTTGGAAGACTGAGGTAGGAAGATTGCCAGCCTCAGCAATTTAGGAGGCCCTAAAGCAACTTAGTGAAACCCTGTCTCAAAATAAAAAATTTAAAAAGGCCTAGGGATGGGACTCAGTGGCTAAGTACCTCTGGGTTCAATCCCCAGTATCAAAAAGAAAGTATGATTGCTATCACTCATAGATTCAACTTTCATAGAAGAAAATATCTGTTTCTCTGAACTTCATAATTTTTCCTAATGATGTCCTGAACTCTGATATACTATGTCATAGGAAAGACAGATAGATGTATCTGGGAATTTAATAGTCTGGGTTGAAATCTTGGCTCCGACAAATACTAGCTGTGTAGCTTTAATCAAGTTTTAAAAATTTCTCTGAATTCTTTCTCAATATGTGAGTCAAAAGGCTTTCCATACATGAAGAGAATAATAATATCCACTTAGAGGGAAAATGGAGGCTGAGGATGTGGCTCAGTGGTAGAACACTTGCCTAGCATATGCAAGGACCTGGATTCACTCCCCAGTACCATAAAAAAAGAAGGAAAAGTAACTTCGTTTACTCTGAGTTTCTGTTGTATGCCAAGCATTTTATTAGATATCAGGAACAAAAGTAGGTATTAGATATCAATATTAGATAGTGGGATGGATGTAGAATGCAAAAATATGTGTATGTATATATGTTTGTGTATATGTGTGTATATAGAGAGAACATACTTTCTAATTCAAGAGATAGAATTTTGAAAGAGCCTATAAGGTATTGAGCATTGTAAATAAATTAATAAACTAGCTTTATTAATTTTATTTTATGTATGTATATATATAAAGTTTTATTTATTTATTTATTTTGGTTCTGGGGATTGAACCTAGAGGCACTTAACGACTGAGCCACATCACCCCGTCCTTTTTATTTTTTATTTTGAGACAGGGTCTTGCTAAATTGCTTAGGGCCTCGCTAAGTTGCTGAGGTTGACTTTGAACTTGCAATCCTCCTGCCTTAGCCTCCTGAGCTGGGATTACAGGCTTGCACCACCATGCCCGGAATCAATTTTATTTTTAAAAATGTTGCAGCACAGGGCTGGCACGGTGGCTCGGTGGTTGTGGCGCTTTCCTGGCATGCTCAAGTACGTGAGTTCAAACCCCAGCACCAAGTACGCAATGAAGTCTCGGAGCAACGAAAGCCACATGAAAAACTAAATAAAATTGATCCTCTCTTTCTCTCTCACTGTCCCTCTATCTTAAAAAAAAAAAATATTGCAGCATGGTACCGTGGTAACAGTGGTGTGTCCCTGTAATTAAGTTTACGTTTCCAGCCTGCTTAACAGATGCATGTGACCACACACCTTAGCTCTGGCTACTGGGATATGAAGATAATGTGACAAAATTCCAAGATGCATCCTTAAAGAAAAGGTTGCTTTTCTTGTATTTTCTCCCTTCTGCTGGACTGCGGACTCCATCACTGGAGCTACAGAAGTCATTTGGGCCCACGGAGACTGGATGCTGAGGATGCTGAAGCAGCAAAATTCAAGGGGCTTTGTCTGATTGACCCCATGGTACCCTCATAAAAGCCCTGAGTGGCTGATGTTTATTTGAGAGGCAAACAAACTTAACTGTTGCTCTGGGCCCTCTATCATTCACAGCTGAAGTTAATCTTTACTAATACAAACTAATACTAACTTATAAAACTTCCAGCTGTCTTGGAGTTTTTAAAGAAGAGAGACTTATGTCATAAGAAGCAAGAACACTGCAGGAGATTAAACTCATGTATGCAAAACTGAGTAGAAGAAAAAAGATGAATAGAAGATATTTGGGAAGGAAACATTCCAAAGTATTAACTTGTTGATTTAGGATGATAGAGTAACAAGTAAGGTTTTTTCCAGTTTCTTATGTTTTGTTTCTTCTTTTGTCTTTTTTTCAGTATTGGGGGTAAAACTCAGGGCTAGGCAAGGATTGGGGATTAAACTCACACATGCTAGGCAAACTCGCTACCACTGAGCCGAATCCCCAGCCCATTCTTGATATTTTTTTTTTTTTTTTATATAGAGAAGGTCAGTGTGAGAACCCCAGTACCTCGTTGTATATGAGGTACTGGGGTTTGAACCCACACCCTCGCGCATGCCAGGCAAGCGCCATAAGCCACCACCATTCCAGCTCATCTTCACAATTTTTAAATGGGGAAAAACTGTATTTTCCATCTTTTTTTAGTAGATCTACATATAAGCTCAGTTCATACTAATCACTGTACAAATCTAGTGCTTTTCATCATCTAGTTTTTAAAACTTTCCATTGTTTCCTGTATTTGTAGGCGATAACAGCAGCACAGTTGAGGGTGTGACTAATGAGTCAGCTATCTTGGTTCAGTAGTACTTTCCGGCTGTTTGAACTTTGGCAACTTGCTTCCCTGAACTCCAGGGACTTCATCTTTAAATTGAGCATAATAATTTTGCTTATTGTGTAAGATTATGGTCTGAATTAAAATTAAGTAAGGTAATTAATATAAAAATCACTTAGCACCACATATATAGAAAAGCTGTTAATAAATACTACATAATATTATTATTTTATCTATTTTTATGTATTGATAATATTTACTTTATACCTTTTTTTTCCATACTGAGGATTAAACCCAGTGCCTCGTGCAACCCAGGCAAGCACTCTACCATTGAGTTATATCCCTGGCCTTTTTTATTTTATTTTAAGACAGGGTCTCACTAAGTTGCTGAGGCTGGCTTTGAGCTTGAAACCCCCCTGTCTCAGTCTCCTGGGTGGCTGGAATTGCTGGCATGTGCCACCATGGCTGGCTCTGAATTTTCATTAACCATATAATGTCAATATTTGACAGCTTGCTTAGCTATACCTCTACTACTAGAAACGTATGTGGTTTTCAATTACCCAAGAAAAAAGGCTCTCCAAAGTAGAGAGTCATGGATAAAAAGGTGACCATCCCCAGATTCAATCCCTAACACCATATATTTAAAAAAAAGACTATCCATGATATTAAACAATTAAAAAATATATACCATTTAAAAGCAGGACTATTTTGGAAAATTTGGAATATTATCATTGCTAACAATTTAACTAGAGATTGAAAGCAAATAACACGGTGTTCCAATAAATGTTTACCAATTTGTTTTAAATCAGAAATAGTTTTTGTTGGAACCAAAAAAATCCCTGGTTTTCAGAAAAGTAAAATGATAAGCTGGGGTGTGTGTATGTGTGCGTGTGTTCGGGTGCATATGTGAGTGTGTATGTGCGCGCATGTGTGTGGTGTGTGTGGTTTGAGAGGTGGGACAATATTGAGAGAGTGGTAATCAGAAGAGCTGGAATTAGATGCTGAAAATGTTCTGGAAAAAACATGAATTCAAGCAGTATATTTCCCTCTCATGTTCCCTTTAGGGTGTTCAAGGGTTTATTTTTATTGGAAATTATGTTTTAGTAGAGTTTGAGCTCATACACACCCAACAGTGAAAGTAAGGCCATCAAAGAGATCTCAAGAGGGCTAAAAGTAACACAGGGAAAGAAATCAGCATGTATTTTTTTAACAGTAGAAAAACTTCCCATTTGTTCTTAATTAAATACCAATAAATCACTACTTTCCACAAAGGGATAAATAGATCTGTCACTATCCTTTTTAAGAGACAATCTGGATAACTGGGGAAGCACATTAATTTGTTTTAACCAGATCCAAAAATAAGTTTTGTGGCAGAGACAGTAGTGTTTATTAAATATCCCATCTGCTTCCCTAGACCCCAGTCTCCCTTGTCATCAAGTTAGGGCCTTGACTAGTCCTTCCTAGTCTGTTCCCACGAGACCATGAGCGGAATGAGTGCCCCACCTGGCCTGAGACTGGGTCCCAGAATCACTTGTTGAGATGGGGGGCGGGTCAGAAGAGACGAAGCTCAGAGTCCTGAATCACTAAATGGAGTAGAGCGTCACCTACTCTCCATGAACTGAGTGAGGAAGAAATAAATTTGTGTTAAGTCAGTATATTATTTTACTAGGACTGCCAAAGAAAACAACACAGACTGGGTGGCTTGAACAATGAAATGTATCTTCTTACTGGAATAGAAGTCCAAGATCAAGGTGTCTGGCAGGTTTGGTTTCTCCTCTGGCTTCTCTCTGACTTTGGCAGCCTTCTTTGCTATATTCAATCAGTCTCTCTCTCTCTTTCTCTTTTTTTTTTAGAGAGAGGAACAGTGAGAAAAAATCAATTTTATTTAGTTTTTCATGTGGTTTTCATTGCTCTGACACTTAGTTGTGTACGTGGTGCTGGGGTTCAAACCCGCGTCCTCGTGCATGCCAGGGTAGTGCCATAACCACCAAGCCACCAATCTAGCCCCTTTCTTTCTTTCTTTTCTTTTCTTTTCTTTCTTTTTTTTTTTTTTTTTTTTTTTTTTTTTTTTTTTTTTTTTTTTTTTTTTTGGTGCCAGGGGCTGAATCAAGGGGTATTTTATCACTAAGCTACATCCATCCTCAGCGGCCTCCTGCCTTGTTTTAAAGAGAGAGAAGAAAGGAATGAGAGAGAAAGAACCAATTTTATTTATTTTTCATCTGGCCTGTTTTTCCAACACTTAGTTGTGTATATGGTGCTGGGGCTTGAACCCATGTCCTTGCACATGACAAGCAAGCATTCCAACTGCTGAGTCACTGCTCAGGCACATACACACCGCCCCCTTCCCATCAGCCCTTTTTGTTTGGAGTCAGGGTCCCACTAAGTTGCTCAGGCTGATCTTGCACTTGTGATCTTCCTTCCTTACCCTCCCAAATAGCTGAGATTACAGGCATACACCAGAGTACCTTGATTTGCTCTTATATTACCTTTTCTCCATACCTACATCCCCAATGTCCTTTCCTCTTCTTTTTTTTAATTTTTATTTTTTAGTCATAGATGGACACAATATCTTTATTTTATTTATTTTCTTCTTAGTTTTACTTTATTTTTCATTTGGTTTTTGGTTTTCCTCCACTTAGTTGTATATATGGTGCTTGGGATCAAACCTGGGTCCTCATGCACATAAAGCAAGTACTTTACTGCTGAGCCACTGCTCCAGCCCTTATTTATTTATTTTTATGTGCTGCTGAGGATCAAACCCAGTGCCTCACATGTGCTAGGCAAGTGCTTTGGCACTTCACATATTGGCTTAGGGGCCCACCCTGATGCCATCATTTCAACTTACATTTTCATAAAAGTTATCTTCAAATTTGGGTATATTCTGAGGTCCTGGAGGTTGGGAACTAAACATGAATATGAAGATTGGGGACATAACAGTCTATAACTGAAATTTTGGATTGATTTTGTTATAACAGCATGCCTTAGCTTATCTTGACCATACAGTTTTTTGGGGAACAGTAATCAAGGTGTATTTGTTTTAGGGGCTGGAGTGGTGGTTCAGTGGTTGGAGACACAGCTAACTACTGGAGAAACAAAGGCTAGATTAAAAAAAATGGATTCTTGGGCTGGAGTGCTGGCTCAGTGGTTAGGGCACTTGCCTGGCATGCGCAACGACCCAGGTTTGAACCCCAGCACCACATACACAACTAATTGTCAGAGCAACAAAAACCAGATGAAAAAATAAATGTAATTGATTCTCTCTATAAGAAAAAAATTTTTCTCTCACTCTTTAAAAAAAGGTATTCATTTTAAATATATAAATTATGTTTATATGTGTGGATTCATCTCAGAATGAGATGAAAAAAACATGTCAGAATATCACATCCTGTGAATGAGCTGCAAAATGCCAGGATATTGTTCCCTTCATCCCTTGGGATAGATGGATAGGATGTGAATGATGGGAGCTACCAGTCTGTTCAACCCAAGCACTGAGCAGCATCCTCTATCCGCAAATTGTGCCAACAATTGTTTGCTATGTATGCAATGGCTTAAAAAAATGTGAGGAAGACTTTCATTCATTGTGAATGCACACACACACACACACACACACGGAATTTCCTCCATTTTATGGAATCCAGGGAAAACTTACTGAAAACTGAAGTGTCAAGCACTATTATAAATATCATACTTATCTAATACATAAAACTCTGAGTTATATGTGGTAACACTTTTTTTTTCTTTTTAAGTGTTGGGGATTGAACTCAGGGGCACTGTACCACTGAACTACATCTCCAACCCTTTTCTAAAAGTTTTAGTTTGACACAGAGTCAAAACATTATACTAACTGAAAGAAGCCTGTCACAAAATCCACACATACTATACAATATCACTCATATGAAAGCCCAGAGTAGTAGCCAGATACGGTGGCCCACACCTGAAATCCCAGAGATGCTAGAGGCTGAGGCAGGAGGATCACAAGTTTGAGGGCAGCCAGGACAACTTAGCAAGACCCTGTCTCCAAAAAAACTAAGGAGGACCCAGTGGTAGAGTGCTTGTCTAGCGTGTGCAAGGCTCTAGGTTCAACCTCCAATACTGAGGGGGAGAAATAAAGTGGTTTAGTTCTTACTTAGGGATGGAGTAAGAGGGTGGGACATAAGAAGTTATAGCTAAAGATTAAGGGGTTTCTTTCCCTTTGTATTTCTTTCTTTTTTTTTTTTTTTAATTTGTCTTGTTGGTATGGATTGAACCCAGGATCTCATGCATGCTGAGTAAATGCTCTACCACTGAGCTATATTCCCAGATCCCAGGTACCAGGGATTTCTTTTTGAGATGACTAAAATGTTCTAAAATTGACAATGGTGACAGCTGTACATTATCTGTGAATATATTTTGAAATTTTTACTTACACACTTTAAACAGGTAAATTTGTGGTATGTGAATTATATCTCAATAAAACCGTCAAGGTTAATTACATTATAGAAAAGATTAACCATGAAATATTTTGAGATCAGTTAAGATTTTGAGAAATCATTTGATAGATGGAGAGACCAATGCCCCAGAGAGGTGAGGGGACTGTCTTAAAGTCACACAAAGCTGGGATAAGAACACAACCTTTGGGTGCTGGAGCTCAGGCTCGGTGGTTACTGCACTTGCCTGGCATGTGCAGGTACACAGGTTCAAACCCCAGCACCCAAGTATACAACTAAGTGTCAGAGGAACAAAGTCCATGTGAAAAATTCAATAAAAATTGATTCTATCTGTCTCTCACTGTCCTTCTCTCTTCAAAACAAAACAAAACAAAAAATAAAAACAACCCAACCTTCTGGTTCCTGTAGTAGAGTTCTTTTCATTCCCTAGAGTGGTAATACACTGTTTACCATTGTATTCCTTTTTGATTTCCCTTAGAAGGAGAGAATTCCATTGATCATACCAAATGCATTCAGATTGGATCTAGCCTAAGAGGTAAAAACAAAGTCTCTAAAAGAGAAGTACTCTACCTACAATTCTACTCTGAACAATGTCACCCTTTGTGGAAAGAAATGGGAAACTTCAGAAAAGTTGAGCAGAATAAGAGAGGAGAAATAGAATTCACCTTCTTGCTTTAAACACCATTTATGGGCAGGCTTATAAACGCAGTCACACCAGTTGCGTAGACTTTTGCCAACTCCTTTTAAAATAGCTATTCATAAAAATAGACAAAATACAGCATGAACCTTTCTCTGTGTTACAAGGCTAGTGTCATACCCAATCGTGGTCAAGTGCTCGGGTGCTGCTTTCCTCATAAATGCTTTGGTTTCAGTCCTAGTCAGTGCCAGACAGAACACGTCACACTTTTGAGTGGCAACCCACTTTTACATAATATCACGTCGGACACTCAAAACAACCCTGTGAAATCAATAGGGCAGGTATTATTAGCCCCATTTTGCAGATAGGAAACTATTTTTAGGAAAGTAGGACAAGGTATTATTACCACCCTCGTTTTATGAATGAGACTTATTTTACACAGGCAGTGTGACATAAATAGAGGAGAGAACTTAAACCTCTAGCTGGTGCATGAAATTTTGGGAACTGTTTAGAACAGGAGAATAAGAGAATACAATATGCCACTGTGATACTCATGAGAATGATGGGTTTATTTACGACACTTTTCATAAACTGCTTTTAGGCAGAACAGACCCTGGACCTCCATACCTTGGTATGCTAGAGAATGATTGACAGGGCTGTCTCTTGCACAACTCCAGACAACGCCATTCACATGGTGGTGACGCCAGCCTCATAGCATTCATTATGAGTGGCAGGTGTTCCTTGGAGTTGACAGAGCAGAGTCTTGACCCTAAATCAGAGTTGTCACATAGATATCGCAGGCATGAATCAGGCAAATCTCAAGCCCCATCTCCAGCTGCACATTCTCCATGTGATCTTCTCTGTCTTAATAGTCCTTTCTATGCATCATTATTTTGGTATTAATTTATATTTCTTTTTTTTTAGAGAGAGAGAGAAAGAGTTAATTTTTATTTTTTCATCTGGTTTTTACTTTTCCTCCACTTAGTTGTGTGTGTGGTGCTGAGTGTCAAACTCGGGTCCTTCTGCTGAGCCACTGCTCCAGTCCTGTTTATATTCCATTTTAACTGCGATTTCTTTTTTCACATTATTCTTCTATGCTTCACTTTTAAGTATTTTTTTTAAAGTTTTGATTCATAGAAGTTCTGTATCCTTGCAAAATCTTACTAACTCTTTCAGTCTAGAAATCATACAATTTTTCACTTCTTTATGCTTCAAAGTTTCTTATGCATAACTATAAGTTCAGTAATTAAAATTCACTTTAAGTAGTCAGTTTGCCTTCAGCAACTAAAGTCATTTGGTAAAACTATAGTAAAATAATATAAGTAAATCTAGAAATATATATTATTTCCATGAATAATATTTCCCTTTGAATTTACTAATTTACTTGTATTTCATGCATGTAACTTTCTAATGTTTAGATTGTTGCTTAAATCTTTGTGCCCTTATTTGGTGAATCACATGGACAAACCAGTTTTAACTTTGTCTACTAAGTGTCAACAGCCAACTCCTGGCAGAACAAATACTCAGTTATTCAAAGCAGTACCTGAATTACATTTTCTCTCTCTCTCATTCTCTCTTTTTATTTATTTATTTAGATACTAGGGATTGAACCTAGAGGTGCTTAACCGTGGAGCAACATTCCCAGCCCCTTTTTATTTTTTACTGTGAAACAGGGTCTTGCTAAGTTGCTTAGGGTCTTGCTGAATTGCTGATCCTAGTTTCAAACTTGTAATCCTCCTGCCTTGGCCTCTTGAGCTGCTGGGATTACAGGGTCGGGGGGAGCACCACCATGCCCAGATGGGTTGCATTTTCTTTTCCTTTTTTTTTTAAAGAATCAATTTTATTTAGTTTTACATGTGACTTTTGTTGCTCTGATGCTTCATTGTGTATGTGGTGCTGGGGTTCAAACCTGCGTCTTCGAGCATGCCAGCCAGGCAAGCGCCAAAAACTGCTGAGCTCCAGCCCCTGGATTGCGTTTTCTAAGGGAAAAGGTATTAGATAGCTGATAATTCCAAATAATTTATTTAAAAATCAGGATTTTAGGGGAAATCCAGTTAAGTTAAAACAAATAACTATTTTTTAAAAAGTGTATCAGAGATGGGGCACAGTGGAGCACGCTTATAATCCCAGAGATTTGGTGAGGATCCCAAGTTCAAGGCCAGCCTCAGCAATTTAGTGAGACCCTCAGCAGTTTAGGAAGACTCTGTCTCAACATAAAAAATAAAAAGGGCTGGGGATGTGGTTCAGTGACAGAGAACCAGTATAAAAAAAAAAAAAAAAAGAAACAAGTTGTATTAGACATTGAGTTAAGCGGCAAGTAATGGACACTTGACTGCAGTAGTACCTTACCACATAGATGCTTTGTTTTTTAATTTCTTTTGCAGTGCTACGGATTGAACCCAGATTTGTAGCACATAAGGCAAACACTTTACCACTGAATGACATCCCAGTCCCCAAATAGGGTTGTTTTTAAAAAAATAAATGTTAATGTCTTTTATTAGAAGGTAAGTGAGAGAGAGAGACAGAGAGAATCAATTTTTATCGAGTTTTTCACATGGCTTTCATTGCTGTGACACTTAGTTGTGTACATGGGTGCTGGGGTTTGAACCTGAGTACTTGCGCGTGCTGGGCAAGCGCCATAACCGCCGAGCCACCACTCTAGCCCCCCAAATAGGGTTTTAATGTTTTCAGATCTCAAGATGTCTAACCTAGTTCGGTGGTGCACGTCTGTAATACCAGCTACTCAGGAAGCTGAGGCAGGAGGATCTCAAGTCAAGGCCAGTCTGGCCAACTTAAAGAAATCCTGCGTCAAAACAAAATTAAAGGGGCGGGGGTGCTGGGGATGTAGTTCAGTGGTAGAGTTCCCCTAGGTTCAAAATCTAGTACCACAAAAATAGAAGTCTAGAAGCAGATAGAGTTGCCAGATTTGGTAAATAAAAATACAAGATACCTAGTTAAGTTTTAGTTTCACATACACAATGGATAATTTTTAGTCTTAATATGTCCTATGCATAAATATAACTGAGCAACCTGCCTTTTATCTGTCAATCACAGAAGCACCAGGGCTGGTGTGACCTCTTACGGAAGTCTGCAAGCTTCTTCTGAGATCCCATCCACTAATCTTCCTTTGTGAATTTTGTCTGTGTGGTTGCAGGATGGATGTTCTACCTTAAGGCATTAAATTCATGTTTTAGATGGGATGAATGGGAAAGAAAAATGGGAAGGATAGTAGTCCTAAACCAGTGTCATCTGACCCAAGAAAATAGTAGCTCCTCTAGAAACTCCATTCAGTAGATTTCCACTTACATTTTATCTCCAGAACTTGCAGCCATCCCTGGCTGCAAAGGTGACCAGAGGGGCTGCAATGGTGGCTCAGCAGTAGAGCAATTGCCTAGCATGTGTGAGGACCCAAGTTTGAACCCCAATATCACACACGAAACTAAGTGTCAGAAAAACAAAACCTCGATGAAAAAATAAAATAAAATTGATTCTCTTAAAAAAAAAAAAGAAAAAAACAAAAAGGTGACCAGTGAAGTGAATGTTTTTAATTGGGTACTCTGTCACTCTGAGCAAATCATGTTTCCATCCAGAAAAAAAGAAGAGTAAATGTAGGGTAGGCAAATATCTGTAATGAAAGAAAATGTAAATTTCATTGTTTATTTTGAATTTTATGTTCATCACACAAACATACCCTGTGAATCTGGAAGATGATAGAAACCCAAAAGATAGAATTTCCCATTGCTAGTCTTTTTTTTTTCTTTTTTTTTGCATTTATTGTATGCTAAAGTTTATTCCCGGGCCATAAGTTTTTGTTTCTCCAGTTTCTTCTGGGATATCTTTTTCTTTTGTGTAACCTCCTCCTCTGGTTTAGGAATAATTTGTTCCTTTTCAGTGAGGATCATCTCAATGTGGCAGGAGGAATTCATGTATGGGTTAATCCGACCGTGAGCTCTGTAAGTACCGTTCACTGGATATGTTCAATGACCGGAGAATCTACATCGAAATCCTTAATTTTAGCATTTCTCTCTGCATTTTTAAATATATGTAGCAAAAATTCATCACTCTTTTTGGGCTACCCACCCTGTGTCCAGCCCCACTGTTTAGCCTGGGCACACCTCCCAACTCCATCATTGTAACGACGGAAGGGCACACATTGCTTCTTTAAAGTGACATATTTCGGGCTGGAGCGGTGGCTCAGCGGTTTCGGAGCTTGCCTTGTAAGCTTGAGGACCCGGGTTCAAACCCCAGCACCACGTACACAATTAAGTGTTGGAGCAACTAAGGCCATGTGAAAAACTAAATAAAGTTGTTTCTCTCTTTCTCTGTCTCTCTCACTGTCCCTCTCTCTTTAAAAAGTAAAATAAAATAATAAATAAAGTGACATATTTCAAGTACTTGGTGGCTTTCCAAATATGCATACCCTTGATGGCCTGGGCAGTGTCATGGGTGTTCTTAAAGTGAACACGAAGATTTGAACCTCTTGATTTGCATGATTTTGTGGGGTTTTCCGGATCAAGAGAGTAGCGAACCGTTTTCACAGATCACCTTTGGCCGCTTACAGGAAGAGGAAGCCCATTGCTAGTCTTAACTCCCTTACGGTGCTCTAACTTCCTGAGAAACTATTGCCCTTTGTTTTAAGAATATCATTGACTCTGGAAATTTTGTGGGGAGATCTAAAGATTTTCATGGTAGGTATGACCAGAAAGTGGAAATGGGGTGTCTAGAATCTTAATCCAAAGGTTGTTGCCAAGAAATTGCCCTTAGCACAAAGATGCATGACTGTGTTAATTTTCATTTTATTTTTTCCTTTTTTTTTTTTTTTGAGAGAGAGGTGAGAGAAAGAGAGACTCATTTTTATTTATTTATTCATCTAGTTTTGTTTTTCCAAAACTTAGTTGCGTATGTGGTGCTGGGGTTTGAACTTGGGTCCTCAAACATAACAGGCAAGTACTCTATTGCTGAGTCTGTAAATTTGTCTAAAATATGAATTAATGTGACTCTCATTTCCATGGCCCAAAACTCATAGACCTTATTTAAAAAAAATTTCTCATCCTACAAAAATTTACAGTGAGGTTTTGACCCTGATCTAAAAGGATTATGTGCATGATTTTCTTACCAAGAAACAGTTAACTAACAGACATCAACACCTCTCTCAACCTTTTCAATTAGCATCAAATTATGTCTATTCTTGTGAAAATTAAAAAGGAAATCACTAGCAAATGGAGTCCAATTACAAGATTTTTTTTTGGTCTATTTAATAGTGATTTTACAAACACTACTGGTTCTTCCTTTCTGGTTAAACCAGCAGGAGTTTCATACTTTTAATTTTAATAGGACATTTTCCATCAAAAACAAAACCATTCGTTCATCTAATTTCACATTATTAAATCAGTGTCATGTGGTGACCTTAGCCTGTTTCATTTTTCTGCCCTGATAAAGAACTATGTATAAAATAAGAACATAATTTTCACTCTGGGTAATAAATACATTCACAGTATTATTGCTATGAAGAGAAATACCCAAAGAAAAGTAGAAATTTAGATCTAAAGGAGCTTTTCTTCATTTTGTTTTCTTTTCACATTTTGATTACCTGTCTGTCTTTATTAAGGTAATACTTATTTGATCTCTAGTTAAAAGATTTATGTGTTGGAACCATGGGGAATCCAAAGGGAGGGAGGAACCACGGAATGGCATCAGCCTTGGCTTGCTATGTGAATATATATTTGTTCTTGATTGTTTGATAATGTTTCCCCCTTAATTGTTAGTCCATATTCAAATAATAAAAAAAAAGATTTATGTGTAACTGAATGAGCAGCATAATTATTTTATCACAGTAATAGAAGTAAATAATTCCTCAATTTTTTGCGGTAGTGTAGTTTTTATAAACTCTACAGAAGATATCATTCGGATAAGGTCACAACAAATAGAAGTTTTGCTCATTGGATTAAAAATAGATCAGCTCAGTGACTCAGCACGCAGCTTATTGCAGTTGCCCACTGAGAACATCCTAATTCTTCCTTGTGCTACATCACAGTGGAGTACTCATGTGGCTTTATGGGAATTAGCTTATTTAGCTATTAGAAATAAGATCACAGTATATCTAGGACATTTTGTGAGATACAACGACACTGAGAGTATTATGGGACAAATTCTAGTTAAGTATATGTAAGCACCTATTCAGCATACTTAAGTGCCCTTTGCTGGGACTATTGTAGGTCAAATTCTGGGTAAATGTAAGTAAGTCATATTCCAAATAACGACTTAAGTTTCTTTCAATAAATTTACAATAATATTATGGCTAAACTGAAAGTGAATGGTGGAATCAGGTTACGGTGAATGATTGACTAAACCCTGATTGCTAGAGCAATGCCTGCTTTTTAATTCCTGCTTGCTCTGTGCTGTATGGGAAAACTCACTAGAGGAGGAAGACTTTAATATCTCCCTTTTTTAGTACCAAAGAAAACAGAAGTGCTACCACAAGCTATGTCACTTTGGCATTAGGACTATTTTGAATTCAACACAATTGGAAACCCTAGAAACAGGAGGAGCTCTTTGCCCTCCCTGTTTTCCTAAAAGCACGACATAATTTTTTTGTTTTTTTTAAAGAGGGACAGCGAGAGAGACAGAGAAAGAGAGAAACAACTTTATTTAGTTTTTCACATGGCCTTAGTTGCTCCAACACTCAGTTGTGTACGTGGTGCTGGGGTTTGAACCCGGGTCCTCATGCTTGCAAGGCAAGCGCTGAAACCACTGAGCCACCGCTCCAGGCAACTCTTAACACCAGAGGCACCTTGAGTTTGCACAACAAACCTTACTAAATGGCCTATGCATCACACTTTTCCTAGTGGCCTTCCTATAATTTACATATAACCTTTACCTCCTTTTCCTTTATCTAGTCACTGCTCTGCAATTTATCACTCTTTGTTAAAACGGTATATTAAAAAAAAAAAAAAAAAGGTATATAAGCCCACAGTTGTAATCACTTTTTGGGGTTTTGACCTTTTTTGTTTTGTTTTTGTTTTACCACTGAGCCATGTCTCCTTCCCTTTTTATTTTTAATGTAGGGTTTTGCTAAATTGCCCAGATTGGTCTCAAACTTGTAATCCTCCTGCTTCAGCCTCCCAAGTCCCTGGGATTATAGGCATGCACCACTGCACCCCACTTGACTTCTTTTCTATGAAGCCTCTGTTCATAAAATGAAATTTATATGCTTTTTCTCCTGTTAATCTGGCTTTTGTCCATCTAATTTGCATAGAAACCAATAATGTAGAGAAAAAAAATTTCTCCCCTACCTTTTCGTGCAGGCCATGACCAAGAGTTCTAGTCAGTTTTTCATTTTTGTGATTAAAAGATCCGGCAAGAAAAATTTATTTGGGGGCTCAGGGTTTCAGGGGCTTCAATCTATAGAAAGCCAGCTACATTCCTCAGGGCTTGAGAGCAGGCTGAACATCATGGCAGAAGGCCTGGCTCCAGGCAGCACAGAGAAAGACTCCACACCAGATTCAAATATATACCTACCCCAAGGACATACCCCCAACAACCCACTACCTACTCCTGCTACCCTCTAACTGCCTTCAGTTGCCAGTTAATCCCTGGGATCAACTCACTGATTGGGTTAGGGCTCTCATGACCCAATCATTTCACTTCTCAGCGTTTTTGGCATATTCACACGTAAGATTTTGGGAGACACCTCACATTTAAATCATAACACCAAGAAAAGTCATCTCTAGCCCCGGAATAATCAGGGATGATGTTACACATAAATGAAATTTATAATTCTTCTGAAAGGGGGCGTAAGGATTAGAAGATGCTGTGGTTTGAACTTGTCTCCCAAATGTCATGCATTGGAAAATTAATCACCCATTCAATAGTGTTTGGAGGTGGGGTGTTATACAGGTGTTTAGGTCACAAGACCTCTGCCTTCATGAGCCAGTTAATGTCATTATCATAGGAGTATTTTTACCATTGTGAAAGTGGATTTATTATAAGAGGGAATTTGGCTCTCTTGCCTTCGCTATCTTGCCCTTCCAACTTCCACCATGGAATGATGCAGCACAAGGACCCTAAAATGGCCAGGCAGGCCGGAGGATCACAAGTTCAAAGCCATCCTCAGCAATTTAGTGAGGCCCTAAGCAACTTAGCGAGACCCTGTGTCACAACATAATGTAAAAAGGACTGAGGATGTGGCTCTGTGGTTAAACACCTCTGGGTTCATCTCTGGCACACACAAGAAACCAAAGACCCTTAAATGTCATCATAACACTCTTTGACCTTGAGCCAAATAAGCTTCTTTTCTTTATAAATTAGTCAGTGTGTGGTATTATGTTATTGCAGCACAAACAGACTTAGGACAGGAAGCTCAACTCCTCTCCAAAACATCTCATTCCAAAGCATTGCATATCAAGAGGGAAACGCTTTAAGTTAATATCATCTATTAACATCTTAATACACCATTATCCACTTTAAAATCATCCTTTTATGGCATCATATGCTAGGCGCTAAGGATACAAACATGAATAAAATCCAGTTGACTTTCTAAAAGCTTCATTTAGCCCTTGACACATCACATCCCATCAGTGAGGAAAAGGAAAAGTAGGAAGTTGGGAAGGTGAGAGAATGCAGGTCTTGGTGGACTTGCAAAGG
This sequence comes from Aplodontia rufa, assembly GCA_004027875.1. Taxonomy (NCBI): domain Eukaryota; kingdom Metazoa; phylum Chordata; class Mammalia; order Rodentia; family Aplodontiidae; genus Aplodontia; species Aplodontia rufa. The sequence goes on from PVKS010003110.1 coordinate 106,933, forward strand.
AGAGTCAGCCAGGGAAGCAGGCCTTGGAGAAAGCGCAACTTGAAGAAAGCAAAGAAATATCCAGGGGCTCTAAGAGGAGTAGAAAATATTTTCATCTCATAAAATGTGGCCTAGGACTGGCCTTAAAAGAGTTGCCTCTTAGTTTGGCCCTTTAACAAAACCTGGGCAACTTAGTGAACTTAGTCACAATATATAAAATAAAAAACATTGGGAATAGAACTCAGTGGTAGAGTAGCCTTGGATTCAACAGAGGTAGCTGAAATTTGTCTTGGGCAGGCAGTCTATTTTCCTTTAAGGTGGCTATATTTCTTTCAGAATTGGTGAATTTACTTCAACCTCCCCTCACTTCCTGTCATATGGGGACTTTTCCTCCCCGGTAATGTTTTTAGTTCATGTTTGTTTGTTTGTTGCAGGGGGGATTGAACACAGGGGTGCTTAACTACTGAGCTGCATCCCTTTTTATGTTTTACTTTGAGACAGGGTCTCAATAAATTGCTTAAGGCCTTGCTAAGTTGCTAAAGTTGACCTTGAATTTGTGATCCTCCTGTCTCAGCCTCCTGAGTTACTGTGATTACAGACATACATCACCATACCTGGCTTAATGTTATTATTTGATATTGAAATGTTAAGGAAGACTTCATAGATAAGGTATTAAGGTGAGTTCTCAGCTAGTAATATTTGGATTTTGACATAGGATTCTGGGAAACTCCTAAAATGCTATCATTAAAACTGCACATTCTCAAACTGACTTCTGTGTAGGAGATACAGCTCAGCAGTAGAGTGCTTGCCTTGCATGTATAAGGCCCTGGATTCCATCCCCACCCAGTACCACAAAGAAAGAAAAATAGGCTCAAGTCAACCTCTACGGCTACCTCCAAGACTATTCTTACTACCTCAAGTCTCTACCCTAGACCTCTTCTATGGTTTGAGTTTGTCTCCTGTTGGGGGGTTCAGTGGTATGTTGGGAGGTGGTGGGACCTTTGAGAGGAGAGGACAAGTACAGAGCCAATGGGTCTCACCTCTTAAAGGCTCTCCTCCTTTGCATTGGGATTAAACTTCCTTAAACTTCTAATACATGAACTTGGAGATAAAAAATGTGTGTGTGCTCGACAAGTGGATACAAAAACTTTGGTACATATATACAATGGAATTCTACTCGGCCATTAGAGAAGATGATATTATGGCTTTTGAAATCAAATGGATGGAGATGGAAAGAATTATGCTACGTGAAGTATCCCAATCTCAGAGACTCAAGGGCTGAATTGTTTCTCTCATCTGTGGAAGCTAGAATACATCGGGAAGCAGTATGT